>JBAMBO010002773.1:0-18017 GCA_037044535.1 Lordiphosa magnipectinata | reverse complement strand
TTATATATAGTTTATGGGGTCGGAAATGAATATTTCTATGCGTTGCAAACTTCTGGGCAAAATTATAATACCCTTTGCAAGGGAATAAACATGAATTTTTCATCAATTTTGTATGGGAGTGGCGACAGAGGTGGTTGCCAAGAATAAAAATGTTGGGAATTAAAAAATAATGGGAGTTGGTCATACATTTTATCACCCTTGGAAGAGTTTAAAAGATGTGGGCGTCAATTTTATAAAAATGTCCTTTTTGTATGGGGACCCCCATAGGGAAGAGAGATAGGGGGTAGGCGTCACGGAAAAAAGTGTTGCGGAGGAAAAAACAATGTTGGTCACTTGTACATTTGACCCCTCTAGAAGCAACCCTTGGCAGCTATGACCTAATATAGCAATTTTTGGCTATTTATTGTGAACTTTGACCTTGATGCGGGATCACTTTCCCCCACCCCACCCCCAAAATATTTTGGCTCACGCTTTTTTTTACCCAACCTCGCAGATTGAGAGGCTGGAGCAAGCTGAAATCCCATAGCTTAAAATCTCCATACATCACTAAAAGATGCCTAATAGACACGCTGCTAAATTTCCGCGAGCACCTTCAATATGTAAGCGGCAAGGCTGAATCAACAGGAAGGGCACTGGGCAGGATCATGCTTAACACGAGAGGGCGATTGTCCTAAAGTCCACTATTCTGTACGCTACACCTTTCTAGGCGGAAGCTATGCGGGTTCCCAGCTACAGCAAGGGTGTCCGCGCTGCATATCGTTTTGCGCGCTGAGAGTATGCTGTGGCTTCAGAACAGTGTCCGACGACGCAGCTCTGGTTATAGCCGGCATGGTATCGATAGAGACCCTGGCACTGGAAGCGAAGGCCATAGCCGATGCGGCAACGACGGAGCCAACAAGAGCCAGATTGCGCGAGGAAGCCAGGAACGAAAGTATCCTATGCTGGCAGTCCAGGTGGGATAGGTCTACCAAAGGCCGGTGGACGCACCACCTTATCCCCAACATAAGAGAGTGGATCGAGCGGGAACATGAAGAAGTGAACTATTGTCTTACCCAAATGCTCAGTGGATACGGGAGCTTCAGAGGCTACTTGCACAGGTTCGGGCTTGACACCGCGCCAGAATGCATCTGGTGTGAAGGAGGCCTAATAGAGGATGCAGCAGGACACGTCCTCTTCTGATGCAGCAGTTTCACAACCGCACGAGCGCATCTGGTCGTCGAACACTTAATGACTACGATGATCTCAAGGAGCGAGGTGTGGGATGCACTCAACTGCTTTGCTGCCCACACTATGGGCGAGTTCCGCAGATTGAAGAGGCAAAGAGCGAATGCGTAAGCGAATGTATAAGGAACGCATTTACCCTAGCGAAGCACTGCAAAAAAATCACAACCCACCTGCTGATCTTCCCCAGAACCAGTACGGGTTCAGCAAGACGAGGCCTACAGTCGATGCCATCAAGAAGGTAGTGAGCACAGCCGCGAACGCGATAGGATGGAACGTAATGTACGCATCCTGCGACTATCCCTCCACCCAAGAGTGCAAGTCGTTGGATTTGCGGACGACGTAGCTGTGGTGATAGTGGCAAAACACCTTAAGCAGTTAGAGTTGTTGTGTAATCAAGCTATCAGGCAAATAGAGTCGTAGCTCTGCTCAGTGGGCTTAGAACTAGCAACTCACAAGACAGAAGTTGTCTGTATTAGCAGCCGGAAAAAGATGGAAACTGCACACATTACCGTGGGTAATGCAGTGCTTACCTCAAAGAGAGCGCTGAGGTGCCTAGAAGTAATGCTAGATACCGGGCTCAGCTTCCGAGAGCACATGGACTACGTAAGTGCAAAAGCGGCAGCAACAAACCGATCGCTTTCGATGATAATGCTAAATACCCAAGGCCCGGAGCAAGGCCGACGGTTACCGCTCAATAGCGTTACGAGGTCGACCATGTTGTACGCTGCACTGAAGGTAAAAAGCTACAGTCGTGGTCTGGAGGCAACACATCGAGTGGGAGCAATCCGCATATGCTGTGATATTCTTACCGTGTCAGATGACGCAGCGCTAGTCATTGCAGGAGTGCCGCCCTTGGATGGATCACGGCAGTCATCTTCCAGCAACGCACACAAAGACAGTGCAAGCTTCTGCCGGAAAAAGCTTGCTTAGGTGGCAAAGCCGGTGGGATTCATCCACCAAGGGTTGATGGACTCACCGCCTTATCCCCAACCTTGAAGAATGAACTATTGGGAGGCATGGGCAGGTAAACATTTTACCTTACCCAGCTTCTAAGCGGTCATGGCTGCTTTCGAAGGTACCTGCACCGCTTTTTAACCTAGTAAGATGCAAGCTGCACCTACTGCGGGAATCTAGAGGAGGATGCTGAGCATGCCTTCTTTGCTTGTGGCAGGTTCAGAAGTGACAGGCAGCACTTAGAGCAAGCTTTAGGCACTGGACGGCTGTCAGTGGAGAGCATAGTCCCACCCCCCAACTGGGAGCTGATTGCCAATATGCAGCTTCTGTAATGATCGAGTAGAAGGAGCACCAGGGTTTTGCGAAGCAATGCTTAACGGTCGTACCGCAGAAACGCAGCCACCCTCCTCTAAAAAAGAAGTAATAAGTATTGTACATAGATAGGTAGACAACCCACCTGCTGCTACGGCAAATGGTAAAAGCGGTTGACTTTGCAAATACAAAATGCAAAGACAAGGCATACCTAACAGAATCTTAATAAGCGCCGTAAAAGAGCTTCGCTCTAAAAAGAACCTTTAAGAATTTACTTCACAGCTCAACCCATTTCACCATGCAAGGTTACGGCTGTGTAAAACCCACAAATTCTTCAAATATTCTTAATTTTTATACAGTTGAATTTATTATTTCTAAAATTTAAAATTAAGTTCAAAAATGTACTAAAATTTAAAATGAAAATTTTGTTTAGTTCTCAGCCAATGCCAAAATGTTTTAAAAGGGACTAAAAGAATTTAGCAGTGGGATCAGTCCAACTCACTTGCGCCTCACTTTTACCTCGAGCTCTCAGTAACACAACATCAGCTCCCTATACCTTTTTTTCAGTTCTTGCAATTCACGTTCAAGTTCACTCTGTTCACTGGGATCGGCACTCGATTCGGTTTAATGGGGTACTTCTGCCTCACAAAAGGCACGCTGCAAGCGGGATCTATTGGCGGGCGATGCGTTTCAAGACGCTTCATCTGCTTGTCGGCTTCGAGTTTAAGTTGCCGACGTTGGATTTGCTCGGAGAGTTTTGGGGGAACGTAAATAATGACTAATTTTTTGGGTTCTTCCGGTTCCTGCTCCGTGTTAACGTCTGCTTTCTGAGTTTTTGCATGTAGCTCAGTGGCAGATACGCGTCCAATTTTGAAACCACTAATCAGGCAACCGGAAGACTTCTTGATAAGGCTTAAGGAAAAACGAGCGCAATCAATGTTTTGTGCTGGAAAGAATGAAAAATGGTGATAATCCTTGTAACTAAAATGCCAAGATTTTGTTTTTTTTTAAACTTACCGAATTAAAATTGGTTTACTTGAAGATTGTTAAAACAAATGGGGAGATTTGTTCTGTTTGAACGAATCGCTGAGACTAAATATTTTTATAGAGAACTTTAGCTCCTACAGTTTGAAGGGTTTGACGTTTGATTTCCAGGCCTACCACAATTCTATTTTCGGTTTTATATTTAATTCAACAAATTAATGAGAAAGATTTTGTAAGTTTAGTTTCGATTTTGCTCTTGGTTTCTATTTACTCTTTCGCTTTTTCATTGGAATTTCGCACTTATTTTAATTGTTACACGAATTTAAGGACAGTAGGAAGAATTGACCGGCAGAGTTTGCAAAAATCAAGTTTGTCATCCAAATGCAGTGGCCAATTACAGTTTTGAAGCTTTCATGAACAACGTCAACGAAATTAAAGTCGAGCATTGTTGTGATACCAGTACGGAGGCAAATTTTTCGCCCATTTGTTCTATAAGAAGGCTCTCTTTATGGTTCCTGGTAAATATTTTTATTTATTTTGCCTTATTTGAGGTACGAAATTATGTATTTGGTTAATTTACCTTTAATTTACCTAAGATTGCAAGTCTAAATATAACAACAACTTTTTTCTTCATTTTTGGACCTGGATAATTTAGGTACTGCTATGACCGGCCTAAGGTTGTAATCCTATTTCGTAGCCATGTACAGCCACTAGCTGAACCCTTCGCCACTTTGTCCGCGTCCAAGATTTTAAGAAACTGTACAAATTTAATATTAACAATATTACTATTAACACCTGAACTCACACGCTATAATTTCATAAGAATTATTTTGTCACATGAAGTCTTATACAGATATCGACCAGCAACAGCTGACGATAGGCCATCTGGAACGACCTTTGCAATGATTTGTGTGCTTGCTGCATGCAAATGAATTACCACTTCGCCATTTGTTCCTTAGTCCTTAGTTTTTGCGGCAGCATAGGTAAAAAGCTTTTGATGCCATTCCTACCGAATTGCCGAAAATCAATGAGGATTTACTAACCAACGATCAGAAATATATTTTTCTAATATGCTCTGCAGTTTCTGTTGGCAATATCTCACCAAACTTGGCCAGCAGAGATCCAGGAACACTGGCACATATACGATGGCTATCTTGCGCGAATAGGCTTCTCCGTTTATATATTGGAACAGCTAAGCCAACAGAAAGCTTGAGCAAACTAGCTAGTTTCATCATGAAAGTATACGCTCCAACCTGGTTTGACATCAAGCCAAAGTCTTCTTGTTAAGACGGTCCGGTTCACGTTTTTAATATGGTTAAAATTAGTTTATATTTGAGAGATGATCTGAAGAGCATTGTTTTGAAAACTATACAAAGAAATTCATTCTTCGCACATCCAGAAAATATTTTGTTGGCTATGTTTCAAGATGATGCATCCCACATAAGGGAACTAGCTCTTCGAAAGATATTGATGGCGCGAAAGGAGAGAAAGGGAACGAAAGTTCGCGAGTTTCGACTTCCAGAGCTTCAAGCTCATGCGTCGAACTATTATCATTTAATAGATTGGGCGAAAGAAAAGATCACGGAACCTCCAATGACGATGAAATATAATAACAAGGATATGGAGGACCTTGATTCCATCAGGAACTACTTTACTGAAATTTAAAAAGTTTGCTTGCCACACTGTGGAGAGATGCGTCAAGCTTGTGTCAGAAGCTTCATTGTCTGTTTGTGGACCAAAAGCTAGGGATGGATTTATTCGTACTCGGGTCAAAGCAAGGCAGCAAATACCCTTTTTCAATACCAAAAATGGATGGAGGAAATGTTTAGCTTTGAGTAGATTTATAAATTTCGTATTTTAAATATCTAATAATATGCTAAGAATACCGAAATAAGATGTAAAAACATATGAAATGAATTTTTACTTGTACCACTAAAATTTTAGTTTTTTACAAAGTTCAGGTCTAATGCGCCAACTGAAGATATTGGTTTAGAACAGGGCTGCAAACCCAAAAAAATTTTCGGAACCTCCGGTTTGCAGGTTCGAACCAAAATTTACAAACGGTTAAGGTTCTGAAATTTGAGGTTCGAGGTTTTCGGACTTTGGTTTTGGTTCGAACCTTGGTTCGTTGCACGTTTTGCCCAATATATTTTAACTAACAATAAATTTTATTAATATACAAAAAAATATTCAGTTTTTATACTCTGTACCGAAGGTACATAGAGTATATTAAGTTTGTGCAAAAGTATGTAACAGGGAGAAGGAATCGTTTCCGACCCTATAAAGTATATATATTCTTGATCAGCATCAACAGCCGATTCGATATAGCCATGTCCGTCTGTCCGTCTGTCTGTCTGTCCGTCTGTCTGTCTGTCCGTCCGTATGAACGAAGAGATCTCAGAGATGGTAAGAGATAGAGATTTGACATGTATGGGGCATATATTTCTTATACTTGCAGGCAGATCAAGTTTATTTTCAATTTTTGCCACGCCCCCTCCCGCCCGTCATATCTCCTACAGTTTTGAAGATAGATCGTTCGTTCCTTCTAGAGATACCTTGTAAACAAAATTATTTATCTATTTGCTGAAGGAATGATAAAGATCGAATGAACGATACTAAAGTTATGAGCAAAAAACGGCCACCACCCCCCACCCATCACCACAGCATTCTATTGAAAGGCAATCTTAGTGAGAGAGAGAGAAAGAGAGAGAGAGAGTGAAACTTAGAGATGAGCGAATATAACTCGTGAGCAAATGCGAGCTGCGACGTTAAGGGTACAGAGTATGTTTTAGTCGGGCTTGACCGACTTTCTTTCTTGTTTTTATTTTTGTTTACTTAAGTGTCATATTAATCTTTAATTTAAATTTATGAGTAGTATGTCTTCGAGTAGTTGACTGTCTATGCTACTTCTTTGATCAGACAAAATAAATTTTAAGGTGGATAAAGCTTTTTCAACTGAGACTTGAGTGGATGGCAATGATAAGACAGTTAGCGCAACAGCTTTAAGCTGATTACATTGATGAGATGTCCAAAACTTTAAAATGTTGGACTTAGACGGTTCTCTATCAATGCCATCGAAGGCTCTAATGATGTCACTAATCGTTTTATTTTTATACCCGTTACTCGTAGAGTAAAAGGGTATACTAAAGTCGTGCAAATGTATGTAACAGCCAGAAGGAATCATTTCCGACCATATAAAGTATATATATTCTTGATCAGCATCAACAGCCGATTCGATATAGCCATGTCCGTCTGTCCGTCTGTCCGTCCGTCTGTATGAACACCTAGATCTCAGAGACTAGAAGAGCTAGAGCAACCAAATTTGAAATGTAGACTCCTATTGTCTGCACGCAGATCAAGTTTATTTTCAATTTTTGCCACGCCCCCTCACGCCCCCGCAATTTGGAAAAAACGTCATATCTCCTACAGTTTTGATGATAGATGGTTCGTACTTTCTAGAGATATCTAGTACTCAAAATTATTTATCGATTTGCTGAAGGAATGATAAAGATCGGATGAACGATACTCAAGTTATGAGCAAAAAACGGTCAGTTAACACCCACCACCCACCCCACCCATAACCTAAGCAATGCGTTCAGCAGCAATCTTAGTGAGAGAGAGAGAGAGAGAGAGAGAGAGAGAGAGAGAGAGAGACTTAGAGAGCGCACTGTGTTGTGCGGATAATAAATAGCCGAGTTAAAAAATGTTGCATACTTTTCGGCTGACCCACCTCAGGCATACAGGAAGGCTATTAAACATTTGTTTCCATGAGTAACGGGTATATCGAAGTCGGTTAGAGCCGACTTTAACTTACGCTCTCGTTTGAAATACTTTGCTGTTCGTTAACATTGCGGAGATAACTTTCTACATCGTCAGCTTCTGAAATAGATAATGACATAGCCAAATTCGGAACCTCAACACTGTTTAAGCTTTGAAGTCTATGAAAACGAGAGCGTAAGTTAAAGTCGGCTCTAACCGACTTCGATATACCCGTTACTCATGGAAACAAATGTTTAATAGCCTTACTGTATGCCTGAGGTGGGTCAGCCGAAAAGTATGCAACATTTTTTAACTCGTCTCTCTCTCTCTCTCTCTCTCTCTCTCTCACTAAGATTGCTGCTGAACGCAATGCTTAGGTTATGAGTGGGGTGGGTGGTGGGTGTTAACTGATCGTTTTTTGCTCATAACTTGAGTATCGTTCATCCGATCTTTATCATTCCTTCAGCAAATCGATAAATAATTTTAAGAACTAGATATCTCTAGAAAGTACGAACCATCTATCATCAAAACTGTAGGAGATATGACGTTTTTTCCAGATTGCGGGGGCGTGAGGGGGCGTGGCAAAAATTGAAAATAAACTTGATCTGCGTGCAGACAATAGGAGTCTACATTTCAAATTTGGTTGCTCTAGCTCTTTCTAGTCTCTGAGATCTAGGTGTTCATACAGACAGACGGACGGACGGACGGACGGACGGACGGACAGACGGACAGACGGACAGACGGACATGGCTATATCGACTCGGCTGTTGATGCTGATCAAGAATATATATACTTTATATGGTCGGAAATGATTCCTTCTGCCTGTTACATACATTTGCACGACTTTAGTAGACCCTTTTACTCTACGAGTAACGGGTATAAATATTACCAATGTGTTGTTTGGCTTGTAGCTTTTGCGAATCACTTAATAGACTTTGGAATCGAGGATCTAGAAACACAGAGGCTAGTATGGGTGGAGATTTTATGACAAATTCGGAACGTCTTTCTAGAATTTTTAACAAAATGGCGTTAAACCTGCCTGGTGATTTTGAGACTCTGTCGGACAACATCGACCAGATAACAAAAAAGTCGCTAGGCAGGAGATCAGATTTCTGAAGTTTTAAGGAAGCGTCATACAGTGGACGTAGTACTGAAAAAACGGCATCTACTTTTTGCCATTCTGCTTGGCTTAAATGTAACGATTTTATATCGCTCGAATGCTCAATGCAAAAATCTTGGAGATCGAGTAGGCGTTCGCACATTTTAAATGTAGAGTTCCATTTTGTAAGACAGTCGAGAATTGGTTTCTTTAAATTGCTTGCAAGCAACAAATTAAGGCATGTGGGAGTTCGTAGTTTTTTGCAAGCTAATATAATTCTGGACATATCAATATGTAATTCTTTAAAGAAATTAAGGGCAACTAAATTAGGCGTATGCGCTGCACAACGTATTGCGTCGCAACTGCATTCACCCTCAGCATCATCCAGTTTAGATTTGCAAATGTTTTCCATTATATCGCCCACACGAACCATGTTGGCTCCGTTGTCAACTGTATAGGTGTACACCTGACGCATAGATACATTGCACTATGGGGAATTTGCCCGATTTTTTGGAATAAATGTATTTTTTAAAAGTATGCCGATCTTCGATTTTTTTATTTTAATGTATTAAGAAAACATCAAGCTGTTTTGTAACATACCGCAAATGTTAACTTAACAGTCTAGTATTTAAATACCAACTGTTAAAGTCAGCTGTTGCAACCGCACATGGTTTGTTTACATTTTGCTTAACTTTGAAGCTCACTTTCAAATCAGTAACTCTGAAACAAAATTACGTAAGACAGTCAAATTTGAAATGATTACTAATTCTTCAGGTATGTACTTTGTGTAAATACTAATATGTTGCTTGATATGTGCGTCCAATTCAAACAATTTGTAAATGTAGCAGGTGATGTTTTCGTTTGGGTTTTGGAAAGAAAGTTCAACTTTCAATAGAGTTTTAAAAAAATGTTTAACTTTGTTAAGTGGGTGTCTTTATCCATGTTGTAGAGTCATTAATTGCGAATTTAGAACATATTGTCTCATCGTGCGCTTCATTCGACTTTTCGCGTAATTTCATTTCTTAGGAACCAATCTCTTGATCAGAAACGCAGCCCTGCTGGAAGTGTGGCATAAGCAAAAGGGTCTTCGAGAAAAAGAAGATGCTGTATTCACTTTTGTTAGCAAGCAAGTTGATCCCATTATTTTTGAATTAAATCAAAGCGTCTTAAAAGAGAAAGCCCCAATTTTTTCCCTCAATTTATTGCAAAAATGGCGAAAATGCCAGAGGAAGATGGATAAGTTTTCGACAAAATATTCAAAGTGGATGGAAGGCAATCTTAGCTTGAATTTGATTGGAAATGCAAGCAAAGGAGAATCAAAGAAAAAAACCGCTGGACGTCCAAAAATATCATTTTGGTTAAAAGGTGCAAGAGGGAAAAGAAATGAAGCTAACTATCTCTCAGCAGCCCAAAAGCATAATGTTGATTTGCTGGTTCAAGCAGCAGGCATAGCTGCTCGAAGACATAGGCTCAACGATCTTGCTGTTATATTGAAGTTATCAGCGTTAAATCCAGCAAAAGCCAAAATGTTCAGGAAACTGATAAGCAAGCCCGTTAAGCAGCCTGTGCGTTCTTCGACAGAGGAGGCTTTGGCTTTAATACTTGATCAAGGCTTCACCAAAGAGCAGTATTGTGCAATTCGAGAGGACGCAAAGTGCAGGAAGGCAGATAGCGTAGCGAAAGTTTCCCTACAATATGTTTTGGATCATACCGTAGCTCGGATAGTAGCTTATCAAGCGGAATTTATTGCAGCGACAATGAATGATCAGCACACAAATTTCCTATCTGCAGAATTGATTTTTAGCTATGGTTTTGATGGATGCACGGGACAAGCGAGTTTCAATCAGGCATACACTGACTGCCAGTCATGTCAAGCTGATTCGTCACTCTTCGCTACGACAGTTATGCCTCTTCGCCTAATAGATTCATCAGGCAATGTTTTATAGAATAATAATACTCCTCAGAGTATACGATTTTGTCGTCCGTTAAAACTGGAGTTTTTAAAAGAATCTATTGAAGTTATTAAGAGAGAGCATTTACAGATACAAGCTGAAATACAAAATATAATATCATCCAAAGTAATCCTAAAAAACAATCAATGCTTGTATGTAAAGTTCAGTCTGCACTTAACTGTAATTGATGGCAAAGTACTTAATGCCTTAACGGAAACAAAATCATTCGAAGCTTGCCCCATATGCAAAGCGACGCCAAAGGGGGGGGTGGGTGGTGTTAACGGGCCGTTTTTTGCCCATAACTTGAGTATCGTTCATCCGATCTATCTCTAGAAGAAACGAACGATCTATCTCCAAAACTGTAGGAGATATGAAGTTTTTTCCAAATTGCGGGGGCGGGAGGGGGCGTGGCAAAAATTGAAAATAAACTTGATCTGCCTGCAAGTATAAGAAATATATGTCCCATACATGTCAAAACTCTATCACTTACCATCTCTGAGATCTCTTCGTTCATACGGACGGACGGACGGACAGACGGACGGACGGACAGACGGACAGACGGACATGGCTATATCGACTCGGCTGTTGATGCTGATCAAGAATATATATACTTTATAGGGTCCGAAACGATTCCTTCTCCCTGTTACATACTTTTGCACAAACTTAATATACTCTATGAACCTTCGGTACAGAGTATAAAAAGAAGGAATATAAAAACGAGAAGGCCAAGCTAACTTCGTCTGTGCCGAAGTTTTAATACCCTTGCAAATGCAAATGTCACAGTTTGGGTACGCTTACATAAAAATCAAAAAATTTTGTAACTAAAACCTATTTTCCGACAGATAAACGTCTGAAAAAAGTTTTTCTCACTAAGACTCAATTTCCGACTGATCGGCCCTGTGGCAGCCTTAAGATATAGTCATCCGATTTCGGACCAATTTTGCGAATCTATTTGAAAGCATATACAATAAGTCATCAGTGAGTTTAAGGACGCTACCAAAACTAAACAAAAAATTTTTTTACCAAGACTCTTGTTCGACCGATCGGTCCTATGGCAACCATAAGATATAGTCACCCGATTTCGATCAACTTTTTCAAATTAGTTTAAAAGCGTTTAATATTAATAATCACCGACCTTAAGAACGATTTACTTAAAAACAAAAAAGTTTTTTTCACTAAGACCCATTTTCCGACTGATCGGTCCTATGGCAGCTATAAGATATAGTCATCCGATTTTGACCAAAATTTGCAAATCTGTTTGAAAGCATATAATATTATTAATGACCGAGTTTAATCACGTTAACATTGAAAACAAAAAAGTTGTTCTCACTAAAACCCATTTTTCGACCTAAGGTTCCTAAGGCAGCTATAAGATATAGTCATCCGATTTTGACCAAAATTTTCAAATCTGTTTAAAATTATATAATATTATTAATGACCGAGTTTAATCACGTTAACATTGAAAACAAAAAAGTTTTCTCACTAAAACCCATTTTTTGACCAATGGTTCCTATGGCAGCTGTAAGATATAGTCATCCGATCCGGTGGGTTCCGACATATTAGCAGCGTGCAGTAAAAAGAAGAATTTGTGCAAAATTTCAGCTCGATAGCTTTAAAACTGAGAGACTAGTTTGCGCAGAAACAGACGGACAGACAGACGGACAGACAGACAGACGGACAGACAGACAGACGGACGGACAAAGCTCAATGAACTCAGCTCGTCCCCCTGATAAGAATATATATAGTTTATGGGGTCGGAAATGAATATTTCTATGCGTTGCTAACTTCTGGGCAAAATTATAATACCCTTTGCAAGGGTATAATAATATAAGATCCGTTTGGCTTGAAAGACCAAAAGAAAATGAAATATACGGAACACCAATTCTGCTGGTGGGTTTCTTCTGAGAGTGTGATATTATTGTCAGCTGCCGTCAGTAGGAGGGATTTGTTAAACGGTAATAAGGCGAGAAAATGAAAGGAAGCTCAATAGCCAGAAGAATAATGTGATGATGACTTCACCCATAAATCTGCCGCAGTCGATTCAATTATATATTACAGTCATAGAGCCAATGGAGCAGAGAAAAAGTGGGGCAGTGTTTAAGGGGGTTAGCAGGAAGGCTTTGCGCTCCGTTTTTTTGCGGGATGCAAACCAACACTACGGAGCCGTTTCTCTTGCCGTATCAAGTAACCACTACAAGAAGTTCACGTACGAGGGTTTTGTTGAGAAAATTAAAAAAAATAGCCAGAAGAATAATGCGAGATTCACAATCGAACCATTTCTCCCATACCAAAGGAAGACCAAACCGAAGAAAGACTAAGGCAAATATATATAAAAAAAAGAAGGAATATAAAAATAATATAAGATCCGTTTGGCTTGAAAGACCAAAAGAAAATGATATATACGGAACACCAATTCTGCTGGTGGGTTTCTTCTGAGAGTGTGATATTATTGTCAGCTGCCGTCAGTAGGAGGGATTTGTTAAACGGTAATAAGGCGAGAAAATGAAAGGAAGCTCAATAGCCAGAAGAATAATGTGATGATGACTTCACCCATAAATCTGCCGCAGTCGATTCAATTATATATTACAGTCATAGAGCCAATGGTGCAGAGAAAAAGTGGGGCAGTGTTTAAGGGGGTTAGCAGGAAGGATTTGCGCTCCCTTTTTTTTGTGGAATGCAAACCAACACTTCGGAGCCGTTTCTCTTGCCGTTTCAAGTAACCACTATAAGAAGTTCATGTACGAGGGTTTTGTTAAGAAAATGAAAAAATAGCCAGAAGAATAATGCGAGATTCACAATCGAGCCATTTCTCCCATACCAAAGGAAGACCAAGCCGAAGAAAGACTAAGGCAAATAAATATTAAAAAAAAGACGGAATATAAAAATAATAAAAGTGGGGCAGTGTTTAAGGGGGTTAGCAGAAAGGCTTTCCGCTCCGTTTTTTTGCGAACACTTCGGAGCCGTTTCTCTTGCCGTTTCAAATAACCACTATAAGAAGTCACGTACGAGGGTTTTGTTGAAAAAATTAAAAAAAATAGCCAGAAGAATAATGCGAGATTCACAATCGTGCCATTTCTCCCATACTATAGGAAGACCAAGCCGAAGAAAGACTAAGGCAAATAAATATAAAAACGAGAAGGCCAAGCTAACTTCTTCTGTGCCGAAGTTTTTATACCCTTGCAAATGCAAATGTCACAGTTTAAGAACGCTTACATAAAAATCAAAAAATTTTGTAACTAAAACCTATTTTCCGACAGATAAACGTCTGAAAAAAGTTTTTCTCACTAAGACTCAATTTCCGAGCGATCGGCCCTATGGCAGCCTTAAGATATAGTCATCCGATTTCGGCCCAATTTTGCGAATCTATTTGAAAGCATATAAAATAAGTCATCAGCGAGATTAAGGACGCTACCAAAACTAAACAAAAAAATTTTTTACCAAGACTTATGTTCGACCGATCGGTCCTATGGCAACCATAAGATATAGTCACCCGATGTCGTTCAACTTTTTCAAATTAATTTGAAAGCGTTTAGTATTAATAATCACCGACCTTAAGAACGATTTACTTAAAAACAAAAAAGTTTTTTGTCACTAAGACCCATTTTCCGACCGATCGGTCCTATGGCAGCTATAAGATATAGTCATCCGATTTTGACCAAATCTTGCGAATCTGTTTGAAAGCATATAATATTATTAATGACCGAGTTTAATCACGTTAACATTTAAAACAAAAAAGTTTTTCTCACTAAAACCCATTTTTCGACCGATCGGTCCTATGGCAGCTATAAGATATAGTCATCCGATTTTGACCAAAATTTTCAAATCTGTTTGAAAGCATATAATATTATTAATGACCGAGTTTAATCACGTTAACATTGAAAACAAAAAAAGTTTTTCTCACTAAAACCCATTTTTCGACCGACGGTTCCTATGGCAGCTATAAGATATAGTGATCCGCTCCGGTCGGTTCCGACATATTAGCAGCGTGCAGTAAAAAGAAGACTCTGTGCAAAATTTCAGCTCGATAGCTTTAAAACTGAGAGACTAGTTTGCGTAGAAACAGACGGACAGACAGACAGACGGACAGACAGACAGACAGACATACAGACAGACAGACAGACAGACGGACGGACAAAGCTCAATGAACTCAGCTCGTCCCCCTGATCAAGAATATATATAGTTTATGGGGTCGGAAATGAATATTTCTATGCGTTGCAAACTTCTGGGCAAAATTACAATACCCTTTGCAAGGGTATAAAAAGACGGAATATAAAAATAATAAAAGTGGGGTAGTGTTTAAGGGGGTTAGCAGGAAGGATTTGCGCTCCCTTTTTTTTGTGGAATGCAAACCAACACTTCGGAGCCGTTTCTCTTGCCGTTTCAAGTAACCACTATAAGAAGTTCATGTACGAGGGTTTTGTTGAGAAAATTAAAAAAAATAGCCAGAAGACTAAGGCAAATAAATATAAAAAAAAGAAGGAATATAAAAATAATAAAAGTGGGGCAGGGTTTAAGGGGGTTAGCAGGAAGGCTTTGCGCTCCGTTTTTTTGCGGAAAGCAAACCAACACTTCGGAGCCGTTTCTCTTGCCGTTTCAAATAACCACTATAAGAAGTCCACGTACGAGGGTTTTTTTTGAGAAAATGAAAGAAATAGCCAGAAGAATAATGCGAGATTCACAATCGAGCCATTTCTCCCGTGCCAAAGGAAGACCAAGCCGAAGAAAGACTAATGCAAATCAGGAAGGCTTTGCGCTCCGTTTTTTTGCGGAATGCAAAACAACACTTCGGAGCCGTTTCTCGTGCCGTTTCAAGTAACCACTATATGAAGTTCACGTACGAGGGATTTGTTGAGAAAATGAAAAAAATAGCCAGAAGAATCATGCGAGATTCACTATCGAGCCATTTCTCCCATACCAAAGGAAGACCAAGCCGAAGAAAGACTAATGCAAATAAATATAAAAAAAGAAGGAGTATAAAAATAATAAAAGTGGGGCAGTGTTTAAGGAGGAAGGCTTTGCGCTCCGTTTTTTTTGCGGAATGCAAAACAACACTTCGGAGCCGTTTCTCTTGCCGTTTCAAGTAACCACTATAAGAAGTTCATGTACGAGGGTTTTGTTGAGAAAATGAAAGAAATATCCAGAAGAATAATGCGAGATTCACAATCGAGCCATTTCTCCCATGCCAAAGGAAGACCAAGCCGAAGAAAGACTAATGCAAATCAGGAAGGCTTTGCGCTCCGTTTTTTTGCGGAATGCAAAACAACACTTCGGAGCCGTTTCTCTTGACGTTTCAAGTAACCACTATAAGAAGTTCACGTACGAGGGTTTTGTTGAGAAAATGAAAAAAATAGCCTGAAGAATAATGCGAGTTTCACTATCGAGCCATTTCTCCCATACCAAAGGAAGACCAAGCCGAAGAAAGACTAATGCAAATAAATATAAAAACAAGAAGGCCAAGCTAACTTCGTCTGTGCCGAAGTTTTAATACCCTTGCAAATGCAAATGTCACAGTTTGGGTACGCTTACATAAAAATCAAACAATTTTGTAACTAAAACCTATTTTCCGACAGATAAACGTCTGAAAAAAGTTTTTCTCACTAAGAACCATTTTCCGACCGATCGGTCCTATGGCAGCTATAAGATATAGTCATCCGATTTTGACCAAAATTTTCAAATCTGTTTGAAATTATATAATATTATTAATGACCGAGTTTAATCACGTTAACATTGGAAACAAAAAAGTTTTTCTCACTAAAACCCATTTTTCGACCTATGGTTCCTATGGCAGCTATAAGATATAGTCATCCGATTTTGACCAAAATTTGGAAATCTATTTGAAAGTACATAATATTATTAATGACCGAGTTTAATCACGTTAACATTGAAAACAAAAAAGTTTTTTTCACTAAAACCCATTTTTCGACCGATCGGTCCTATGGCAGCTATAAGATATAGTCATCCGATTTTGACCAAAATTTGCAAATCTGTTTGAAAGCATATAATATTATTAATGACCGACTTTAATCACGTTAACATTGAAAACAAAAAAGTTTTTCTCACTAAAACCCATTTTTCGACCTATGGTTCCTATGGCAGCTATAAGATATAGTGATCCGATCCGGTCGGTTCCGACATATTAGCAGCGTGCAGTAAAAAGAAGACTCTGTGCAAAATTTCAGCTCGATAGCTTTAAAACTGAGAGACTAGTTTGCGTAGAAACAGACGGACAGACAGACAGACGGACAGACAGACAGACAGACAGACAGACGGACAGACAGACAGACGGACGGACAACGCTCAATGAACTCAGCTCGTCCCACTGATCAAGAATATATATAGTTTATGGGGTCGGAAATGAATATTTCTATGCGTTGCAAACTTCTGGGCAAAATTATAATACCCTTTGCAAGGGTATAAAAAGACGGAATATAAAAATAATAAAAGTGGGGCAGTGTTTAAGGGGGTTAGCAGGAAGTCTTTGCGCTCCGTTTTTTTGCGGAAAGCAAACCAACACTTCGGAGCCGTTTCTCTTGCCGTTTCAAATAACCACTATAAGAAGTTCACGTACGAGGGTTTTGTTGAGAAAATTAAAAAAATAGCCAGAAGAATAATGCGAGATTCACAATCGAGCCATTTCTTCCATCCCAAAGGAAGACCAAGCCGAAGAAAGACTAAGGCAAATAAAAATAAAACGAGAAGGCCAAGCTAACTTCGTCTGTGCCGAAGTTTTTATACCCTTGCAAATGCTGTTTTTAAAATGTCAGAGTTTAAGAACATAAAAATCTATAAAAATTTCAACTAAAACCCATTTTCCGACAGATAAACATCTGATTTCGACCAAATTTCGCGAATCTTTTTGAAAACATATCAAATTAACTATCGCGAAGTTTAAGAAAGATAAAATTTAAAACAGAAAAGTTTTTCTCACTAAGACACATTTTCCGACTGATCGGTCCTATGACAACCATAAGATATAGTCACCCGATGTCGATCAACTTTTTCAAATTAGTTTGAAAGCGTTTAATATTGAGAATCACCGACTTTAAGAACGATTTACTTGAAAAGAAAAAAGTTTTTTTCACTAAGACCCATTTTCCGACCGATCGGTTCTATGGCAGCTATATGCTATAGTCATCCGATTTTGACCAAAATTTGCAAATCTGTTTGAAAACGTATAATATTAATTATGGCAGAGTTTTATGAAGCTAGCACTGAAAACAAACAAGTTTTTCTTACTAAGACCCATTTTCCGACCGATGGTTCCTATGACAGCTATAAGATATAGTCATCCGATCTTGACCAAAATCTGCAATTCTGTTTGATAGCATATAATATTAATAATGGCCGAGTTTAAGGCCGCTTACATTGAAAACAAAAAAGTTTTTCTCACTAAGACCCATTTTTTGACCGAAGGTTCCTATGGCAGCTATAAGATATAGTCATCCGATCCGGTCGGTTCCGACATATTAGCAGTGTGCAGTAAAAAGAAGACTTTGTGCAAAATTTCAGCTCGATAGCTTTAAAACTGAGAGACTAGTTTGCGTAGAAACAGACGGACAGACAGACGGACAGACAGACGGACAGACAGACGGACAGACAGACAGACAGACGGACGGACAAAGCTCAATCGACTCAGCTCGTCGCCCCGATCAAGAATATATATAGTTTATGGGGTCGGAAATGAATATTTCTATGCGTTGCAAACTTCTGGGCAAAACTATAATACCCTTTGC
>JBAMBO010002772.1:0-21821 GCA_037044535.1 Lordiphosa magnipectinata | reverse complement strand
AAAAATCCGAGATCCATTAGTTTGCGTACAACTGTTAAAACAGGACACAAACAAGGTTACAATGGTGGCTGGTCGCTATTGAAGTCTCTTTAATAGACTTGACCCATCAACTGCAATTCAGCAGCTACCTTCTCATGCTGGAATTGCTACATATAACTGATAGGGAATTCCAAGGCAACGGTTATAATATAACAATAACTGTATATGTATTGTACATGTGAGTGTACCCATTTAGCCTGAGCGAGCTTTTCACTCTCCGTTTCGAACTTACTCTCAGTTTCTTTTCGCTTTGATAGTGGAATTCCGTACTTACTTCAATCTCGAGTCAGGATCATTTGATTTTCACGTAGGATTCGTACTTGAAATGAGCGTTTTCGGATTGATCTAAGCCTTTTAGGATTGTTCCAATCATTTCGTGCTTGTTTCAAATGAATCCAATACGACTCGTACTTGAAATTTCAAGCCGAAAGTCGAGATCAAATCGACTTTTTTGGTCTTGATTTTAGCTCGCCTTTTTTTTTCTGTGTAGGTGCCTTCAGTACCGCTTCTTACAAATCACATAAAGCTATTGTAGGAGCCATAGCAAACTATAATTATTTTAAATTTCCCCCCCAAGTTAAATTGCAATTAGAGATGAGCGCCTTATTTCGCACTTGCCATCGACGAAATAATGTGCAGAGATTTCGCACACTTTTCGCAGGTTTCTCTGTACTAAGCTTAAGACGAAAAAATATATATTTATATACATATAAGCACTGCCAAAGAAGCTGATATTGATAATGAAAAATGCACAAAAATGCTCATTATTAGAGCATTTGTTGCTCTATAAGCCTAAGTTGTTCCAACAGAAATTCGACAACCACACTATCTAAGAGGGGATGATTTGAGGAAATTGCCATAAGACTAGAATTGTCTGAGTTTACAGTCCCATTGAGGCACTTTATGCTATAACGGGTGATCCATTAAGAAGTTTTTTTTTAAATTACAAATAAAACACAAAAAATAGAATTGGATGGTGGAATATTTATTATGGGCTGAAAGAACTAACTCTGACATTTTCTTTTTAAAGATAATTTCATTCAAATGTTGACCGCGACTACGCCGTAAATGGTCCATTCGGATGGTCCCATTTTGAATCACTCTTTCCATAAATTCTAGAAGAAAACAAGAGCTGTTAGAACAAAACCAATAATACAGTTTTGTTGAGTGCAATCCATATTAACATAATCAGATCGAAATAGGCCTGCACCAAAAACACAGTTTGGTTGTGTAATCTTTAAAATTTTATAAAGATGGGATAATAAATAACCGAGTTCAAAATATTGGCATACTTTTCGGCTGTCCCCCTCAGAAAAACAGGAATGTTATTAAACATTTCTTCCCAAGAGTAACGGGTGTATCGAAGTCGGGCAGGGCCGACTTAAGTTTTTGGTCAAAAAGACTTAAGCTAAGTACTCAGACAAGCTAGATCGTCCGACAGCGGAATTGACGGCCTATTCCAAGGGGGGTCGCCCTGTGTTTTTTAATTTATTTGTTCAAGAAGGCTTACCAACGGAATTAATTATGATTACAACTTTTGAGAATTGTTGCTGGAACAGCAAGTATAGTTAAGGCAATATTTTTTAGATGCTTGCTTTTTGACCTTTCCGAAATTGTAAAACATTTGTCAACTTTTGTTCTCTTGGACAATTTTCGAAGTAATCTATACCATCATTTACAGATTTAATATTTGTTTATTGCTTTTACAAACTTCTCTTCTTCGCAATTCGACTTTGAGGCATTTAAAGTTGAATTTTGAAAACTCAAATCAAGAAGAAAGAGTTTGGAGCTTTAGCATGTCTGTAATGTGCTGCTTTGCAACTTATTTTTCGCAGGTTACACAGTCTAGTACTGTTTTATTTTTTCAATTTTTCTACCTACGGAGTTTCTTACAACAAACTGTAGGTATAGAGTCCTCCATGGAATCTATTGAGGTAACTTGGTCATTGTCAAATCATCAAATCCAGAATTGCTTTTGATTTATTTGAGCAACCTTCATCAACATTGCATTCTTCATAGTTGCATTTATTTTCTGATTTACAGTTGTCATTTAAAAGATCTTCTGTTCGAACCATATTCGCTCCATTATCGACGGTGATAGTATAAATCTGACCTAGAGAAATGTCGTAGGATTGTGGAACTTCTTGAATGATAGCAGTCACATTACAAGGAAATTCTTTATTTCCCTTTGTGTGTCGTTGGAAGAAGTACTTAATTTTGAGAACCGAACTTAATTTTTCGAAAATGTGGTTCGGTTCGGGTTTAGGTCCGAGCAGTCAAAAATATTACGGGTTCGGTTCATGGACCCAAAAATCTCGAACCGCATCGGTTCTTAGGGGTTCGGTGTCGGACCGGCTTGCAGACTTGGTTTTTTCGTTTTGTTTCGAAAATATTCTGTTTTCCGTGGGACTGATACAACAAACTGCATATTTAGTATCAAATGAGTTCCGCCCTTTTTTTTATTGCAATCAAAAACAACTGCACAGTAAACCTCTTTAAAACCGTGTTTCCTGTACCACAACTGACCCTCGGTTCACAAAAAAATTGCGCTTGAGCACTTAAAAAATTCTAAAAAAAAACACAAAAGCACCGCAACCATTTTGCAAACTCATTAAAAATTAAAAACGCAGCTCAAAAAAGAACATGAAGCTGCAAAAATAACAGCAGCCAAAGTAAAGGACATGCTTGGCTCTCTCTTTCACTCGACCCATTTGCATCTCTCGCTCTAACCGGCCATTGCATTTGCACTTTAGCACACTTTTGATATTTTATTTTTGCACATTTTGCAGTATTTTCAAGCTTTCTGTTTTTGCGCCCTCGTCCTGCCGCCTGCCTGCCTGCCACTGCATCCTGGTGGCCGCTCTGCATTTGCAGTTAGCATACTCTGCCCGCCCATTTCGCTCAGTGCGGCGTCTCTGTTGCGCAGTAAGTGTGTGTGCTCGGGCATGTTTGCACGGCCTTTGAATGGAAACTAACAGAGATGAAAAGGATGCTGCAGTTGGGGGGCTAGTAGGGGTCCACAGGAGGGTCAGACGGTAGCTTTTTTCAGTTGGCAGTTGTCGTTTTTGTTGATTTTGTGCTTGCTGAATGTCCAGTTGGTTGTTGTTGCTGTTTCTGCTGGATGGATTCGTCATTTGTTTTTTCAGTTATTTATTTATTTAACTAAAATGCAGATTGCACATTTTTGCATGTTGCCGGGGCATTTTGCAGCATGTGATGATGACTATGATAATGATCTTGATCATGATGTTGTTTATGATGAATGACAAGTGTTTACTCAGCACTTGGACACATTTGATGACCATGGAGGGAGGGGCAATGTTGTTGTGTTACTGTTGTGACCTTTTGGACACAAAATAAGCTAAGCTTTTAGATTCAAAATTTAGTAAATTGTAGCGAACATTAAGTACGTGCATAAATCAAGATAACTAAATTAAACTTTTTTTTAGGTTATTAAAGGGGTGGTGCTGATTATAGATTTTCGTGTGCTGAATTTGAATCGGTTTTATGGAATTTATTATCACTTTTGGATTTTGGTACTTTGAGTCTAAAAATGCTTATAATGCATAAAATGACTAAATCGATGAGTTTAAAGTACTATTTCTTAACTTTTAAATAAACAATCTTAAACAAGCATTCGATTTTTTTAAAGCCTAGATATACCATTTTGAATATATGTGTTTGATATGACAACAATTTGTGCTATTCATAAGTATGCATTGAATATTTTCGTTAAAAGTCGATACAAATGACTAATCTTCTGTTCTGTTTTGGCATTGCATACCATTCGGCAGTAAACAATTTTGTCACTATTTTCTACCAAACTGAATATTTAACAGATTGGCTCTAAAATTCCGTTCCACGTCTAATTATTTAGCTTACTTAGCTTCCGAATGTTTCAAATCGTCTTTCAGATTGATCGACTTCACAACTTAACTTAATATCTATTTTGTCCCCTTCAAAATAATCCCCCTCGGATATAATTCATTAATTCCAACTGATAAACTACCAAGCTTTTTTGGCAGCTGTAATTGTTAACTGTAGCCAAGATTGCTCCACCGAGTAAAACAATTAACTTTCAACGAAACCTTCATAATGTTTATTGTATGCATGTATGTAGCTGTTGATAACGGTGAACTGAAGCCGAGTGCTCGTTCTTTGCCCAACCAACAGAAAGCGAGATTAAATCAATTAATGTGGGCGCGATGCAACCATATGCTTACACTCAGAAAAAAAATAGAGAATTTCACTCTTGAATCAAGAGCATTCGTTCTCAAAAGTACGGTAAGAGTGAAAATTCTTGATCCAAGAGTGAATTTTTGATCCCGACATTTTTGATTCAAGAGTTTCAGCTCTTGATCCAAGTATGAATAATTCTTGATTCAAGAGTTTCAGTACTTGATCCAAGTACGAATAATTCTCGAAGTAAAATATTTAAAAAGAATATTTGGTGTGGGGGGGTGGAATGTAAGAGACACGACCGACCCGACCTGACCGAAGTGGTTGTACCTCGAAAAACTGAAACACACACAGGCGACGGGCAGTTTAGCGCACTCGACTATCTTCCATAAGCTAAAAGACGCGACGAAATCACACTTATAAATAAACGCGGTTGACTTTCGTACGCATCGGACAACGACAAAATGCGCATGCGCTCTCTCTCTCTGCGAGAGCGAGTCCAACGCTATTCTCTCAACGACAAACTGCGCATGCGCTCTCTCTCTCTGCAAGAGCGAGTCCAACGCTACTCTCTCAAAGTTAAGTTGCCATCAGTCCCCTTGCCTATAAAAAAACAAATTGAGAACGTTTAGAACGAATTTATCTCGATTCCAAGAACGAGATTCTTGAAAATTCAAGAACGACTAATGTTTAAGCCCGTTACTCGTAGAGTAAAAGGGTATACTAAAGTCGTGCAAATGTATGTAACAGGCAGAAGGAATCATTTCCGACCATATAAAGCCGGGTTCCCCAAGCAGACTGTGTCTCTCTCTAGCACACAAGCAAGCATTCGGTGTGAATTGGCGAGTATGTTCGTGCCCCAGGGGCTATCGCTAGGGAACTCTGATATAAAGTATATATATTCTTGATCAGCATCAACAGCCGAGTAGATATAGCCATGTCCGTCTGTCCTTCTGTCCGTCTGTCCGTCCATCCGTCTGTCTGTATGAACAACTAGATCTCAGAGACTACAAGAGCTAGAGCAACCAAATTTGAAATGTAGACTCCTATTGTATGCACGCAGATCAAGTTTATTTCAAATTTTTGCCACGCCCACACGAGCCCCAACCATAAAAAATGTTGAATATATTCGCAACATCTATAAGCCCTGAAGCCCCATCAAGATCGGATGATAAATAGCCGAGTTATAAAATGTTGCATACTTTTCAGCTGTCCCACCTCAGGCACACAGGAAGGCTATTAAACATTTCTTTCCATGAGTAACGGGTACATCGAAGTCGGTTAGAGCCGACTTTAACTTACGCTCTCATTTTTTCAAGAGCGTTCGTACTCAAATTATTCGTTCTAGTTTTTTCTTAGTGCATGCTTCCTCAACCACTTGCCAAAGCTGTGCTTTGTTTGAAGGATTTTGCAGTTGCCACAACCCGTTTTACATCTCTCCATAAGTTTTCTATCGGATTAAGATCTGGGGACTAAGGTGGACATTGCATCACATCGATCTTCTCGGATATAAACCAATCTTTTGCGAGCTTGCTAGTATGTTTCGGATCGTTGTCCTGTTGAAATGTCCATTTTATAGTCATTTCCCTAATGGCATATGGTAGCATTGTGTTTTTTAGTATGTCAACATAATCGATAGTTTGTCCATAATACCATTTATCATATGGCATAGGACTTACAACGACATTGTAAGAAAAGCAAGCCCATATCATTATACTTAGGCCACCATGTTTCATTGTCTTCCTCGGCATACCTAGGGATTATATTCTGTGTTTGGTGGACGTCGTACATACTGCATCCACCAAATAAATCAATTTTGCTTTCATCTGTCCACATTATGTTGCGCCATTTTTGGCGGGGCAGACCAGATGAGTATTTGCAAATCTACGCCGTCCTTCCACATGCTTCCGAGTCAAAAGGGGTACCTTTCTAGGACTTCTGGCATTTAAATTATGCTCAATTAGACGACGACGAACTGTAGCATCACTGACCGACAGATTTAAATCATTTTTGATAACTTTAGAGGATGCTGACGGCCGAGTCTTGCTAAAACGCACTATGCGTCTACCTTCGACAGCGGTTGTTTTGCGTTTCCCACCACGATTTTCTGGCATTTTTTTATAATTAATCGCGTTGAATATCATTGTAGGTGTGCAGCCAACAATATTTTCAATTTCATTGTACATTATGCCTTTTGCTATAAGGTTTCTGCGTTTCTGCCGCTGAACCGAACACCAAGGATTCTTCCAATTCTCGAAGCACTTAAAATAATCGTTTTTTGGATGCCGTCTTTATCGCCTCAATCGTGTCGTAGCGACGTCCTTTCATGGTCCTCTTTAGTTTTGGGAATAGAAAAAATTTAAAGGTAGCCAGGTCGGGGGAATACGGTGGCTGCGTCAAACCTGGTTTTTGGCCATGAATTCGCGCACAAGAAACGATGTGTGAGTGTGAGCAGTGACGCTATCATGGTAAAATTTTTGGACACATTCATGGAAAATTTTTATTGCTGACAATTCCAGGCGTTTCTGAAGGATAGCTTCACGCAAATTGCGCATAACTTGCAGATAATATTCCTTATAGATCGATTTTCTCAGTGGCAAGAACTCATAGTGCACCACGCCTCTGCAATAATAGAAAACTGTGAGCAAAACCTTCACTTTCGCCTGAACTTGGCGAGCTTTTTTCGGTCTTGGATCATGTAAAAGCTTCCATTGGATTTTTTCTTTGTTCTAAGGTAGCTTCAGCTATGCCACAGTCAACATTCGGAATGCGTCAGCGCACTTAATTTTGTTTTTCACACTAAATTTGAGGCAGATTCCTCAACCCATTTTTTGGAAAAGTCAAAAATCAAATATATTTAAATCAAGTCTTCGACTTGGCTATTTTCCACAAGTTTGGAAATCATCCAAAGTTGTCGCAATTAGAAAACCAAATAATCCTGCTGGATATAAAATCTGCTTTTGACTCCGTATGGCACAACGGTCTCGTCTTCAAGATGTCAGCTCTTAACTTCCCGACCGAACTTATTAAAATATCACAAAGCTTTCTCAGCAAGCGTTCGTTTTCGGCTTACATTGGACTGGCTCATTCTACCGCGATAGATATCCCTGATGGATACCCATAAGGGTCCTGCCTCTCTCCCCTATTTATAACATTTATACCTCCGACTTTCCAAATCTAAGCGACTGTACTGCTGACGGCACAGCAATAATTACCTCAGGGCTATTACCAGAAGATATCACACTCAACTTACAAGAAGCTTTTGACTCCCACCAATCATTTTTCACAAGATGGAAAATTCTGCTTAACACAGATAAAATACAAGCCATGTACTTTTCCAGAAAAAGATTGCCCAGATATCTACCAAAAAGCCACCTTGATCTGGATGGTACTGATATTCCCTGGGACAAAAAGGTTCGCTCATCTTGGACTCAAAAGTAAACTTCAAGGACCATGTAGGGTACCATTGATAAAATCCACTCTCTTACCAGAACTCTATATCCCTTCATCAATAGAAACTCACGGTTATTCCTTGAAAATAAGTTATACTTGTTCAGATCAATAATTCAGGCAGTAATTTTCTATGGAGCCCCAGTTTGGTCTGATGTCGCCAAGTGCCATATTAAGAGATTACAAACTGCTCAAAACAAGCTATAAAAATGATTTTTAAGCTCTCATGGCATCATCCTACCTCCGAATTGCACCATAAAGCCAATGTAGAAATTATAGCAGACAGACTATGCCGACTGACAGATAACTTCAATGATAGATGTATATATTCAACCTATAACCACATGAACCAAATATTTATGTAAATATAGATATTTATAAGTAGTATTAAGTTTTTGTCTCATGGGTTTTTTTTTTGTTTAATTTTTCCCAAAAATGTAATAATAATTATTAATTATAATTAATGAAATTTAAAACAAAAATACTGTCCATATTTATAACGAAGCAGAATAATTCATAGACTTGAATTCATAATATGTAATATATATTAGAAGCATACACTTATCATTACCGATATGTGCATGTCTATGACTTTCCATCGTTGCAAACCGTCGCTGGCTACCTATACGATTGGCAATGAACCCTTGGAACGAATATCTACAGTCGTTGATCTTGGAGTTCTTTTTGACCCAAAATTGAGTTTTAATCCTCATATCTCCTCTATTGTTAATAGGGCGAAAGGTGTACTTGGATTCATTAAACGTTGGTCGAAGGAATTTAATGATCCATATACCACAAAGCTTCTGTATACTGCTCTAGTTCGCCCTGTACTTGAATACTGCTCGTCCGTCTGGTGTCCGCAATATAAAAGGTATATCGATCGAATTGAATCAGTTCAAAAGCAATTCTTGCTTTTTGCCCTACGTGGCTTAAATTGGGACCCTAACCTTCGTTTACCAACGTACTCCAGCAGACTTTTGCTTATTGACCTTCCTTCGTTAGCTAACCGTAGAACAGTTTTAGGTGTTTCTTTTCTTCATAAGCTTATTATCGGTGATGTAGACTCTTCTGATCTGTTAGGTCGCCTTAACTTTTCCGTTCCTTCTAGGCCAACTAGAAACTATTTTCCTTTTATCTTGTCTAGATGCACAACTGATTATGCCCAGCATAATCGATTTCGGGTTTTATGTAAGAATTACAATGATCTCAATCACCTGCTCTCAACAGAACTCTCTCTCTTCTCTCTAAAAACGTCTCTCTATAACTATCTCCGGGGAAATCTCTGACCACTCCCAGCTGTGAGTAGGGGCATAGCTTGCCGGACTGGCTAAAAAATCCTCCCCCACCTGGTCAAAGATTTTCCGGTTATTTAGTTTTAAGTTTTACGTATATTTTTTTCATTTAGATAGTTTTCTCTCTATCTCTGTTTTGGTTTAATTTATTATATTATCTTATTTTTTCCTTTCCTCCTACATAATTATAGGTTTTGGTTTTTTCTCTCTCTCCCTTTTCTCGATCTCTATATTCTTAAAGTTTTTGTTAGCTCTAATAACGTCTCTGACTACAATCGGTTGTGAATAGGGGCATAGCTGGCCGGACGGGCAAATAAAATACCCCCACCGTGTCGGAGTCGTTATTAGTTTATTTTGTAATTTTATTAGGTTTTCTTTGATAGGCTTCCTTAGCTCATAAAATTTTTTTTGTAACGTATTTATACTTTTGTTGACAGCATTTGTTTGTCGACTCTAAATAAATAAATAAATAAAAAATTACAAGCCGATGCAATAAATTGAATTGAAAAAATTTTAAAATCAAAGATGAGCCAAAACCCGTGCAAGGAAAATAGCTGGCAAAAATTAAGTAAACATTCAAAATAACCGGCCTTGTCGGCACATATAAGGTTAACTCCACCAAAAAATCGAAAAATCGTAGCCCGCGTAAATTCAAAATCGCGATCCTTTTTGAACAAACCTCGTATGTAAATTCTTACATCAATAAGTTCAGTAATTGTCCAGCTGATATGTCAGTTAGTCAGTCATCCAGTTGGTTTAAGAATATGAGATATATGAATATAAATATGAGAAAGTCGGTCAAGCTATTACATACTTTTGCATAAATCCGGTTAAACTCTGGGTACCTTTGTAACGGAGTATAATATGCAAATATTTGGCTTTACAGCAAAGTTTCCCAGCCATAGACCCTGGGGAACTAACATACCATGCCAATTCACACCGAATGCTTGCCGATGTCTTTGTATTAGAGAGAGACACAGTCACATTTGTCGACATCCCTTCTTGGAGAACCGTGCTTTACAGACCAGAGGGTCAAGCCCAGCATCTCTCAATCTCCTTAAACTGGGATTTTCCATTCATTGTTGGATACTTTATTGAAGAGGCGTTAATGCAAAACGTGCTGTATTTGAATATTCTTAATCTTATATTCTAGAGTTCGTCAACTTTCTTTAATAATGGAGAATTCTTTTTAGAGGCTGATTTATTTTTATTTAAGTAATTAAATATTTATATTAAGTATCTCAAAATTGTATGAACATACAAACGTTATAAATTTCATTTTATTCTTACTAGACCTCTCAATATTGTTCTACTTCTGTGTATACACATTCAACCATCTACTTCCTACTTTTTCCATACATACATTTGAGCTAATTTGTGGGTGTTATGAGGAATTAACCTCTTAATGAACTAATTTACTCAAGATTAAGATGGCAAACAAAGGAGGCGGCCACAGCTAATTGTGTATGCAGGCAGAAATCTATCAAAAAAGAGAGAGAGAGAGAGGAAGGTACAGGGAGAAGAGGCAAGGTGGAACAGACACGCCAAGTTTTAGGTAGATTCAAAGATAAGATCCCAACAAATTGCCAGGCGGTTAATCTATTTAAACGCGCCAAATACGCGCGACACAATGGGAAAATCGTACGTAGAAAGAAGTAGAAAACCGCATGGTCGAGTGCACAGATTTAGGGATAGAACGGATCAAAGGAGGGAAATATAGACGAAATCTGTCTATGGACAGTACCCCAAACAATAACCTAAACTCGTCTAATTGCGCGCGTATGAGTAGGGCGAGAACCTGCCGCGCATGCGCAAAAGCCGATTGTGAGCTGGAACATCCCTTAATCTGTGTCGGTAATCGCCGCTGTCCAACTACAAAAGGAGCGGGCGAATTCTTTTTGAACTTTTACTTGAACGAAAAGAAGGTTAGCAAAATATTATTATAAACCTACAGAACCCACTGAAATATATGTGTGTGTGTGTGCGCGTGTGTGTTTACTCTTGAATGAACTGCAAACATTTCAATTTGACAATCGTAATGGAAGCAGCAAGCAAACTAATATAGGCGATTTGCCGGATTACATCAATTGTGAAATTGGTCAAACACCGCAATTGTTTCATTTGCAAATCGGATATAAGTTGCCCCAGACACACACCCACACACACACACACACTCGCACCATGCAGCTGTTGAGTTTCCCTTAGAGTTTGAGGCTTTGTCCTCCACTTGGTCAGAGACTCTCATCGCTGGCCTTTGTGCCTGCGTTGGGTCAGCGGTTCACCTAGTTACATATGCCGGCTTTTCAAATATGTATCTCATGGATACTCTTGTACAATGCCTTGTAATCGCCCTGGCTTACCGCAGATTATGCAAGAAAAAATAGATATTTTATGTAGCTCTGCCCTCAGGGAACTTTTCTTACGCTTGGCTTTGATTTCAGTCTTGCTAAGATGTTTTTCTTTGGAAATGTGGGTTCATCCAGCTCGAGCTAAGGTGTAAATCTTCAATTTTAAGGTTAATTTTGGATTTGGCCGTTGGGAAGGTGCGAGCCGTGAACTGTTTTATTGGTTTAGTAGGGCAAGTAGGTGAGATTTGGATGATAATCAAGTTGAGGCTCAGTGCAAAGACTTGTATTGGATAATGCGGGAGAGTGTGAGGAAAAGAGGAAGCAGTAGACTGTTTTGTAAACCAAATTAACTATAAATTGTCAGTAGTTCGTATACGTGTGTATACACAGAGAAAAATATCACGCTCTAAAATCATTACCAAATGGTCATGACTTGAGCTGCAGATCAGCTCAGGTTTTTACTAAGCACATAACATCAACCTAAAAGTTGATTAAAAATCTACCAGGCACTTAATATTTTTCCCACCGTAGCGCCCACAATTGACCGAAAATTTAAAACCAGTTGACCGACTAATCGCATCACAAACTTTCAATTTGAAACATGCATTTGACATCTTCAGTTGGCTAAACTTTAGAAAATTTTTACAAATCCTGGCAATGGAAATGGAATAATTTTTTAATTGACACTAATAGGCTTAAGGGGCATTAACATATTTGTTGGCAGCGTAATGCCAAAAAGATGAGAGGAGAATTGATTTTGGGCGCGTGACCTATAAAAAAAGGATGTCACAAAAGCTTATGGCTAAGGGAAATTACTATGATTTCTTTGCAAAGGGTTGTTTCTGTACCAGTGTATGGTCACCCCTGGAAACTTTTTGGTTATTGTTTGAATGTGATGGGTGGGGGCTGGGTGGGTGGTGTCGTTTTGTGGGTGTTTGTTTGAAAAGTACTTGTTTAATCGGTTTGTTTGTGACATTTCTATTGCTGCCCCTCGCCCAAATTCGAAGCCAAAACTCAAGGCTTGCTCTTTGTTTATTTAGTGGTAGGCCTGGCACGCGTTCAACCCCACCACCCACCCAGGCGAATGCTGAAAGAGTTTCTGGCCTCCCCCCCATGCGCTAGGTAGGTGTGTCTGTTTTGTGGGTTTTCCTTTTCCTACTCATCATCAGCAGCAGCAGCAGCCGCAGTAAAGTCTGCGGTGGTTGGGGGCGTCGCTTAAGTGCTACCAAACAAAAAGAACACATTTACAGGATTTTTCCCTTCTAGATGCTGTGCTCCGAGTGTGAATTGTAATTACACTGAAATCAGCTTTTGGCACTTGTTTAGCTTCTTCAACTGAAATCTGAGGGTGACTGTCCGTGGCTGTGTGTGTGTGTGTGTGTGTAAGGCTTCTTTGTCTGTTCGGGCTTTTGAAGTGCCTGCATGTCTGTCTATGCGATATATCCCTACCCCCCGAGCAAGAGTTTTCGCATGTGACGCGTGATTTATTTTTTCCTAATTGGCTTTCGATGCGTATGCTGGCATTTTCCCCTGTCCTCCGCTGTCACATTTCGGTTATGCCAGCGTTTTGACAGCAAAAATTCTTGATTTGATGTGTGGGGCGTTGCGTTTGGGCTAGAATTGTTTTTTTTTTCATTTCTGGTAGGTGTTACCGGAAATTGTGGCTTAGGTAAGGGAAATTAAACGTTTGACATTTGGACTGAAGATTGGGGAGTATTTCTGCTGCATTGGCAAACAGCATATTTATTAGCGAAATTGAGTGTGAAGCCGCTCTGGGATGGGAGTGTGTTAAGTGGATTCGTTGTGGAAGTGAAGGAGATGTTTACTAATGAGAAATTAAAGCAGCTGAGGTATGAGGGATTATTGTGATTGGGTTGAACGATGTTTGAAATCGATGTATTATTTAATAAACATTTTTATTTGGTAACCCAAGTTGACTGATATTTATATTTAAAACGAGAGCGTAAGTTAAAGTCGGCTCTAACCGACTTCGATATACCCGTTACTCATGGAAACAAATGTTTATTAGCCTTCCTGTATGCCTGAGGTGGGTCAGCCGAAAAGTATGCAACATTTTTTAACTCGGCTATTTATTATCCGCCAGATATTAATAGACATTTGTCAATTACTAAATCCAACATAAATGACTCCAAATTCATCACGATAAACAGATCAGACAACAAAACTTTTGAAAACGTCGGTCAAGCCCGACTATTACATACTCTGCACCCTTAATGTCGCAGCTCGAATTTGGTCACGAGTCAAACGGCCAGTTAACACACAACGCACAACGCAGTGCGCTCTCTAAGTCTCTCTCTCTCTCTCTCTCTCTCTCTCTCTCTCTCTCACACTAAGATTGCTGCTGAACGCAATGCTTAGGTTATGGGTGGGGTGGGTGGTGGGTGTTAACTGACCGTTTTTTGCTCATAACTTGAGTATCGTTCATCCGATCTTTATCATTCCTTCAGCAAATCGATAAATAATTTTGAGTACTAGATATCTCTAGAAAGTACGAACCATCTATCATCAAAACTGTAGGAGATATGACGTTTTTTCCAAATTGCGGGGGCGTGAGGGGGCGTGGCAAAAATTGAAAATAAACTTGATCTGCGTGCAGAAAATAGGAGTCTACATTTCAAATTTGGTTGCTCTAGCTCTTCTAGTCTCTGAGATCTAGGTGTTCATACAGACAGACGGACGGACGGACGGACGGACGGACGGACAGACGGACAGACGGACATGGCTATATCGAATCGGCTGTTGATGCTGATCAAGAATATATATACTTTATATGGTCGGAAATGATTCCTTCTGGCTGTTACATACATTTGCACGACTTTAGTATACCCTTTTACTCTACGAGTAACGGGTATAATTACAAACTCAAATCTATCTCCCTAAAATAAATCAACCGGAAATGTTATTTCCTTTAATTCGTTGTTCATGAAAATTATGATCTTGTATCAAGAACTAGCTGCCCTGGTGCCTTGCATTGAATGGACATGTTTCTAATGAGAGTGTTTATATTCAAGTTCGATTCCGGTCCTGATCCATTAAAATATCCAACACCTTATTACAGGAATTCCTACAGGAAAAAATCATATTTTTCAATGATCCATTGGATGATATTGATCTCCATTTGGAATGGATATTAATAATAAAAAAAAAAAGAATTGATCTTAGATTTTGATTCAATAGAGCTAAAAATCGAGCTAACGATATGAAAAATATATATTTTAACGAGAAGGCCAAGCTAACTTCGTCTGTGCCAAAGTTTTTATACCCTTGCAAATGCTGTTTTTGATATTTCAGAGTTTAAGAACGCTTACATAAAAATCAAAAATTTTTCTAACTAAAACCCATTTTCCGACAAATAAACATCTGATTTCTACCAAATTTCGCGAATCTTTTTGAAAACATATCAAATTAACAATCGCCGAGATTAAGAACGATAAAATTGGAAAAAAAATTTTCTGACTAAGACTGATTTTCCGACCGATCGGTTCAATGGCAGCCTTAAGGTATAGTCATCCGATTTCGACCAAAATTTGCGAATCTATTTGAAAGCATATAGAATTAGTAATCAGTGAGTTTAAGGACGCTAACATTAAAATTAAGCCAAATTTCTTTCTAAGAACCATATTCGACCGATCGGTCCCATGACAACCATAAGATATAGTCACCCGATTTCGATCGACTTTTTCAAATTAGTTTGTAAGCGTTTAATATTGACAATCACCGACCTTAAGAACGATTTACTTGAAAACAAAAAAGTTTTTCACTAAGACCCATTTTCCGACCGGTCCACAGTGGGAGATTTGGTACATTTAGGTGGAATTAATTCAACTTTGAAATGGCGCCAATTTTTTTTTTTTATTTAATGGCCAATGCATCCCTGAGTCTAACGGTACTTAAAGCTTTTATGTGCTATCGATATTCGATCAGCTTTGAGCTTTCAAACATGGCGAATGTGAAAGAACGTGCATTGAAATGCTTTTGAGCCTATTAGGAAGCAGCAGAAAAGCCATAAAAACAACATAAAACATTAAAGCTGATATAAATTTTGTTTTTAATTAAGGTTAAAAGGTATGTATGCGTTTAAAAAAGTATTTGTGAGTTCGTTGAGTATGTTTTAGTTGAATAAAGTGAAAAAATTGATTTTTCCATATATTTTTGATCTTTGTGCTCAAACTAGAAAGCCGAAAAAACTAAAAAAAAAAATATCTAAGAAAACGTTCGCATTAAAAATATTTTAAACTGAATTTCTAGTTCAGCACTCCAAACTACTCTAAAAAAAAGTTCAAGTGTTCGTAAAAAATTCAACCTTAAAAAAAATATTTTTTAATTTTTTTTTTTTTTTAAATTAATTTTTTAATTAAAAATTTAAGTCAAAAAATATTTATTTTTGTTTTATTATAAGTTAGTTATACCAGTGATTTCATTTTTTTAAATCTAAAATTTGAACTAATTCCACCTAAATATACGAAATCTCCCACTGTGCGATCGGTCCTATGACAGCTATAAGATATAGTCATCCGATCTTGATCAAAATTTGGAAATCTGCAACACTAAAAAGTTGATCGAAACGAGTCTAAAAAATTCTGAAAGGGTATGATGGTAGTTCAAAAACCTTCGCTGGATTTGGTCTGGTTAGCTGCCGTTTTCTTTTTATTGCACTTTGAAGTTTTCAGCTTCTGATTGGGACTCGCAACTTCATATCTCGTAAACTATTCGGAATTTCGATTTGACATCTTAGAGGAGCTCGTTGCTCTTGGCTTAGCTTACAAAACATTCTTAAGTAGCAAGTCAAAAAAGTCAGATCTTTATACTCAAAATTACAAAAATGTCTTAAAATCATCATGAATTCCCCTCATTTTGTACTATTTTTAAACTTTGTCTTGAAAACTGTATCAAATTTGACTAAGCAATGCAGGACAAATACGTAGCTTGGACTTAAATAAACAAACAATTGGAACATACCAACTTCATTCGATTGGTCCTTCGTATAGTTCCTTCGTATAGGTCCTTAAGCATGTAGAATTGGAACCAAAACTCGAAAAATGGCAATTTTTGGTACCAATTGGCCGACACAGTCAAAATTTTCGATCGATTTGTATTAAATCAAGAAAATGGTAAGAAAACATAACTTAAAAACTGTAAATAAAAAAATTTAATATTTTTACTTACCGAAATTGTTCGTTTTTACGAGTTCTTATGACAGTTGTACGTGCTTGTGATCCTATAACTATATGAAAGAGTAACTAAATGAAGTTGGTTCGTTCTAACGGTTTGTTTATTTTGGTCTAAGCTAAAACTTTGTGCTGAAATACTTGTCCAAATTTGAAACGGGTTTCAAGATGAGGCTGAACGAGAAAGCAAAGCAAACATCGCTTGCCGATGTTTTAATACACTTGAAAAAGTTCGCTTCAACGGTTAGCGATTTCGACCAAACTTTGCAGATCAGCTTAATAACATATAATATAAACAATGACCGAGTTTAAGAGCGCTAATATTGAAAACAAAAAAGTTTTTCTCACTAAAACCTATTTTCCAACCGAACATTTCTATGGCAGCTACAAGAAGTAGTCATCCAATCCGGTCGGTTCCGAGATATTAACAGCGTGCAGTAAAAGGAAGGTTCTGTGCAAAATTTCAGCTCTATAGCTTTAAAACTGAGAGACTAGTTTGCGTAGAAACAGACAGACGGACAGGCGGACAGACAGACGGACGGATACAGCTCAATGGACTCAGCTCGTCGCCCTGATCAAGAATATTTATAGTTTATGGGGTGGGAAATGAATATTTCTATGCGTTGCAAACTTCTGGGCAAAATTATAATACACTTTTCAAGGGTATAAAAATAGGATACGATAATAATTTACACTCCAAATGGATATTAATGCATCTTTATATTTCTGTGTACAGACTAAATTTCAACTACGTCTGTGCTATGAACCCCATGAGCTATGTGAGTTAAGCATGATTGATCTAGTTGCTTTGTTGAGCTGATCTGAGCTGAATCATTTCAAATAAATCATACAGCTCATGGCTCATGTCATTCAATGAATCAATATTTTTGTGAGCTATGAGTAGAAGTTCATAGATAGTTCAAATCAGAATCAAAGTCAAGGGGAACTTTGATTCAATTCATGCAGGGCTCTAATTTCAAGTTCATACCTTAAAACAGTTCTGAGATATGTTTATTTTTGTTTATTTTATTATGAAACTAATAAACTCTTCAAGGTATGGCTCTGAACCACTTTTAAACAGGTACAAACCAGGATTGATACCGCTCCTGATCTATTAAAATATCCAACTCCATTTTACCAACATACAGTCTAAAATTCACGCTTATATCTTACATAATTTCTAAGATATGGCTCTGAACCAGTTATTACAGGTTTGATTCCGGTTCTGATTCAGTTAAATATCCAACTCAATATAACCAACCTTCAGACCAGGTTTCAAGTTCATAGCTTAAATAACATCTGAGGCTTGGCTCCTAAACACTTTTTAACCGGTTCGAAAACATTTCGATACCAGTCCTGATTCAGTAAAATATCCAACTCCAAATTAACAACCTTCAGATCATTGATAGCTTAAATAACTTCGGAGGAATGGCTCTGAAACACTTTTTAGCCGGTTCGAAACCGGTTCGATACCTGTTCGATACCGTTTCGATACTGGTCCTGATCCAGTAAAATGTAGGGTAGGGTCCTACCCTTAAAGTTCATAGCTTGAATGACTTCTGAAATATGGCTCTGAACCACTTTTTAACCGTTTTTAACCGCTTTCGAACCGGTTCACAGTCTTGAGATATAGCGTATGACTCCTTTCTGATCGGCATAAGCGGAACAAGCCTACATGCAAACATACATACATAATTTGACTTTTATCTATATGTATACATATTCTGATCTTATTTGAAGTGAAAGAAAGGTTTATGGTATGAACTAACCTTCTTATGAACCATTATAAGTTTTGAAATCAAAGTCCTGAACCTCCTCTTTTAATGCTACCTAACTCATATCATTAACCATTCTTTCATACTTTCTTCTCTAAAACATCTCCCGAAACAAACTTCAAATTGGTCCTTAGAAGTTTTAGCAATATTTTACATAATTTCCATTCTTTTAAGATTTTTTCAAGCGCAAACCGCAGCTGCTGGTCAGCCAGCTAGTTAGCCACAATTAGCCAGATTTATCAGATAAAATAATGCGAATTGCACAATGCTGTTGCCAGCTGAAAATTCTCCACATTTAGGATCCGCTCAAAAGGATTTGCACTAATTTCCGCACCGCACACAATTATAATTTGGGTCTTTTAAATGTCCGAACAACACCAAAGCGATCTGCCGCACAATACTCGTGTAGGATTTGTTGTTTGTGAGTGTGCCTGCTTCCCTTTCTCTAATAACCCATCAAAATATAGTTGAAACATGTCAAAATACTGTCAATACATTTCCTCAAATCTCACTGCACTTGTATAAGCAATTGTTCCCTTTGAAAGGAACCGCCAATCCGTCGGCTACCTAAATGTGGGTGCTCTCTATTGTAAGGATTGATGCAGGTTCTGGGCATTTTCCAAAAAGGATTAGGCTTGTAATTTACCATGCTTAGTTGCTTAATTGTGCTTAAATGTATGCATAGCTTATAAAATATTTGCCTTAAATATTTTGGTTAAATTATGAAAGGGTAGAAACACTTATTTTGCTTCAGGCTGAAAGGATGAAACGGATGTTAATGCCTGAGAATGTGTGAAGATGCTGAGAAAAATAGCAAATTATTTGCCCTGCAGTGATAAAAGAGTAAAGATGGAATGGATGAATGTGTGTGAAATAGATTTGCGATAGATCAATCGAAAGAAATTGAAAATGGAAACATATGAAACTTTTCTGGAATAATGGGGGTGTTTCAAGATTTTGTAAACTATTTAATGATACATAACAAACTTGACCCATTTCAGTTCAATATTTAATGTATCATAAGCCTGCAAGCGAACATTTGATGCAAGCAGTTTTCCATCAGATTTTCAACAATATATTATTCGTTTTGTTAGAAACTTGAAAATAAATTTCATTTGAGAAAAACAGAAGCCGCAGTGGAAGGAAGGCAGCGAACAGCAGCAGCAGTCGCAGCTTCATCATTTTTGATTTTGATTCAGCTTTTTTTCAGTGGCGTAAGTCGAAGCAGCAGCACGTGAACGCTGTCAGAAGTCGACATTAGCGCAAGCGAGTCTTAAGTCTCTCAGATCTTTCTTTGCTGCTTTTGCATTTTGCTTTTTCTCAACACAACAAAACATTTACCGTTACTCGTCTCGGCTCGGGTGAAGGTAACAACACCAGCATTATATTTTTGTGGTCTTGATAATTTTGAGAAAATTTCGTGGCGACAGCGCTGCCGTCAACTTGCAGAAGCGAACAAAAGCAGAATCAAATTCAAAAATGATAAACCGACGACTGCTATTCGCTTTTTCTCAATAATAGTTTTGTGCTGCTCATTCTATTGCGGCTTCTGTTTTTCTCAAAGGCAGAAGCAGAATCAAGAGTTCATATTGATCAGTTGGGAAAAGTCGTAGAGCTAAAAGTAAAAATTTTTTGACTTTTGCTACTTCGACTGAAGCAATTTAAACACTGATTGTGGCCAAGAACCAATTAATTAAAATCTTATTAATTTTACAATTTCTCTTTATTTATTTCTACTTAAATCACAATTCCACAAATTATTTTTGTTCTTTTGTCCTTTTTTCCCATCACGTTGGCCCTTTTTCCTTTCCACGGTCCTACAAACATTGAACTAATGTGACGAACCAACTCTTTCTCCCACGTTATAAATGTGAACAAATAATGAAAACACTTTCAAGCTGATTAGCATAAGGATATGAAATTTACTGTGTGATGTCGGCGCGCGCACTCATTGAGAGATGTTCGGTGGAAAAACTGTGCCGTGTGCCATAGGCCATGGGCGCTTCCTGTCATAAAAAGCAACAACAACAGGAACACTGACACTTCCGTGTGACAAACACAAACGCCTGTCGCAAGGGTTGAGCCCTTGACAACCTGCACATAAACAGAAGGAGGGCCCAAAAGAACACGGGCAAGTCAAATGGTCCAAGCCCAAAACGCGTGTCAACGTTTTGGTTGAGGCGGCCCCAGAAGGAAATTATTAACATGCTCACCCTGTCACTGTGGTTAAGCGCATTATGCAACATTATGACATCTATTTTGGAGTAAACACGCGACTCGGCGCCCCGAAACGGGCAATACAATTATAATTGCAACAAATTGAACGACGCTGACGGCACGCGTCGCCGTATTAGCTCATCTTCCGGTAGCCCAGAGTCATCTGCAGGCGTGGGGCGTTTTGGTAGTTTGTTGTTTGTTTTGTTGGGAAACGCTTTGCCAGGCACTTGTGTTTCCTTGCGTGCTTTTTCATGGTATTCATGGTTTAGTATTTGCTTTACTTCCTCCTCTTTAGTTGATTTATTGGCTTTTGCCTATTTCCGGTGCTGTCTGTTTCCGTATCAGTGGGTGCGTTTCTTTGCCAGACACTTAATGGCAATTCCGTTTAAGTAGTTATTATTATCGTGTTCTTTGTGTTGGTGACACAAGTTGATGACTTTTTGACACTCAGAAATGCCCAATAGCGGGAAAAATTGAGAATTAAGAAAATTGATGATTTGGTCATAATGCACAGAGTTAGAGTGTTGGAGTATTTTCCGTTATCTACAGCTGAAAGCTGAAGCCGAGCTAAAAAAAAATGTGTTTTTTTCAATTTTCATTTTTAAGTTCCAAATGATTTTACTTAAGCTGCCTTTACACTTGTCATATATCTCTAAATAGTCGGTTGTCAAACTTCTCTAAAGAGAATCTCTTATCAAATAGAAACTGTTCTATTTCTCTTTAGAGAATTTTGAAATTTTGCGAGCCCCCGTTGCAAACGAGATCGACATGAGAACCTTGACAGAGAAAAGATACATCCAATAAAAACGTTTGAAAAATGAACATAAAGAGAGAAGCTTTCTTTTACTGTTAACTATTCGTATTTGTTCGCACTACAAAATTTTCAAATTATTCTTTTTAAATTGTTCATGTTTCATTTCTGCATTTCACTAGTTAAGTACTTCTAAGGTCTTTATAAGTGAATTGTAGAATTAAAGTGAAACTATCTTTACGCGACTATGTGAGCAAGTATTAAAGTGAAATCAAAGCGAACGGACGTGCTTTTTTTTTGAACAAACAGATCTCAGAGATGTTAAGTGATAGAGGAATGACATGTATGGGAGAAATACTTCTTATATTTGAAGGCAGATCAAGTTTATTTTCAATTTTTGCCACGCCCCCAGCCGCCCGGAAATTTGCAAATATCGTCATATCTCCCACAGTTTTGAAGATAGATGGTTCGTACCTTCTAAAGATAGTTAGTAATTAGCATTATTTATCGATTTGCCAACGAAATGATAAATGATCGGATGAACGATACTCAAATTATGAGCTAAAGAAGGTTCGCTGCCT
>JBAMBO010002771.1:0-23798 GCA_037044535.1 Lordiphosa magnipectinata | reverse complement strand
AGAAAGAAAGTCGGGGGGGGGGGGGGGGGGGAGGGGTGGTGTTAACTGGAGGTTTTTTGCCCATAACTTGAGTATCGTTCATCCGATCTTTATCATTCCTTCAGCAAATCGATAAATAATTTTGTTTACAAGGTATCTCTAGAAGGAACGAACGATCTATCTCCAAAACTGGAGGAGATATGAAGTTTTTTCCAAATTGCGGGGGCGGGAGGGGGCGTGGCAAAAATTGAAAATAAACTTGATCTGCCTGCAAGTATAAGAAATATATGTCCCATACATGTCAAACCTCTATCTCTTACCATCTCTGAGATCTCTTCGTTCATACGGACGGACGGACGGACGGACGGACGGACGGACGGACAGACGGACATGGTTATATCGACTCGGCTGTTGATGCTGATCAAGAATATATACACTTTATAGGGTCGGAAACGATTCCTTCTCCCTGTTACATACTTTTGCACAAACTTAATATACTCTATGTACCTTCGGTACAGAGTATAAAAATCCGAGATCCAATTAGTTTGCAAACAACTGTTAAAACAGGACACAAACAACGTTACAAAGGTGGCTGGTCGCTATTGAAGTCTCTTTAATAGACTTGACCCATCAACTGCAATTCAGCAGCTACCTTCTCATGCTGGAATTGCTACATATAACTGATAGGGAATTCCAAGGCAACGGTGATAATATAACAATAACTGCTGTGCTGACAGAAAAATTTGTATATGTGAGTGTACCCATTTCGCCTGAGAGAGCTTTTCACTCTCAGTTTGGAACTTACTCTCAGTTTATATCAATCTCGAGACAGGATCATTTGATTTTCAAGTAGGATCCGTACTTGAAATGAGCGTTTTCGGATTGATCTAAGCCTTTTAGGAGTGTTCCAATCATTTCGTGCTTGTTTCAAGTGAATCTAATACGACTCGTACTTGAAATTTCAATCCGAAAGTCGAGATCAAATCGATTTTTTTGGTCTTGATTTTAGCTCGCCCTTTTTTTCTGTGTAGGAGCCTTCAGTACCGCTTCTTACAAATCACATAAAGCTATTGTAGGAGCCATAGCAAACTATAATTATTTTAAATTTCCCCCCAAGTTAAATTGCAATTAGAGATGAGCGCCTTATTTCGCACTTGCCATCGACGAAATAATGTGCAGAGATTTCGCACACTATTCGCAGGTATCTCTGTACTAAGCTTAAGACGAAAAAAAATATTTATATACATATAAGCTCTGCCAAAGAAGCTGATATTGATAATGAAAAATGCACAAAAATTCTCATTATTAGAGCATTTGTTGGTCTATAAGCCTAAGTTGTTTCAACAGAAATTCGACAACCACACTATCTAAGAGGGGATGATTTGAGGAAATTGCCATAAGACTAGAATTGTCTGAGTTTACAGTCCAATTGAGACACTTTATGCTATAACGGGTGATCCATTAAGAAGTTTTTTTTTAAATTACAAATAAAACACAAAAAATGGAATTGGATGGTGGAATATTTATTATGGGCTGAAAGAACTATCTCTGACATTTTCTTTTTAAAGATAGTTTCATTCAAATGTTGACCGCGACTACGCCGTAAATGGTCCATTCGGATGGTCCCATTTTGAATCACTCTTTCCATAAATTCTAGAAGAAAACAAGAGCTGTTAGAACAAAACCAATAATGCAGTTTTGTTGAGTGCAATCCATATTAACATAATCTGATCGAAATAGGCCTGCACCAAAAACACAGTTTGGTTGTGTAATCTTTAAAATTTTATAGAGATGGGATAATAAATAACCGAGTTCAAAATATTGGCATACTTTTCGGCTGTCCCCCTCAGAAAAACTGGAATGTTATCAAACATTTCTTCCCAAGAGTAACGGGTGTATCGAAGTCGGGCAGGGCCGACTTAAGTTTTTGGCCAAAAAGACTTAAGCTAAGTACTCAGACAAGCTAGATCGTCCGACAGCAAAATTGACGGCCTATTCCAAGGGGGGTCGCCCTGTGTTTTTCAATTTATTTGTTCAAGAAGGCTTACCAACGAATTCAATCAGAAAGATCAAACCTAAGTGTTGAAAAGGCTCGTCCAACTGATACCTGAGTTGCTGGAACAGCAAGTATAGTTAAGGCAATATTTTTTAGATGCTTGCTTTTTGAAGTTTCCGAAATTTTAAAACATTTGTCAACTTTTGTTCTCTTGGACAATTTTCGAAGTAATCTATACCATCATTTACAGATTTTATATTTGTTTATTGTTTTCACAAACTTCTCTTCTTCGCAATTCGACTTTGAGGCACTTAAAGTTGAATTTTGAAAACTCAAATCAAGAAGAAAGAGTTTGGAGCTTAAGCATGACTGTAATGTGCTGCTTTGCAACTTATTTTTCGCAGGTTACACAGTCTAGTACTGTTTTTATACCCTTGCAAAGGGTATTATAATTTTGCCCAGAAGTTTGCAACGCATAGAAATATTCATTTCCGACCCCATAAACTATATATATTCTTGATCGGGGCGACGAGCTGAGTCGATTGAGCTTTGTCCGTCCGTCTGTCTGTCTGTCTGTCTGTCCGTCTGTCTGTCCGTCTGTCTGTCCGTCTGTCTGTCCGTCTGTCCGTCTGTTTCTACGCAAACTAGTCTCTCAGTTTTAAAGCTATCGAGCTGAAATTTTGCACAGAGTCTTCTTTTTACTGCACGCTGCTAATATGTCGGAACCGACCGGATCGGATGACTATATCTTATAGCTGCCATAGGAACCTTCGGTCAAAAAATGGGTCTTAGTGAGAAAAACTTTTTTGTTTTCAATGTTAGCGGCCTTAAACTCGGCCATTATTAATATTATATGCTATCAAACAGATTTGCAGATTTTGGTCAAGATCGGATGACTATATCTTATAGCTGTCATAGGAACCATCGGTCGGAAAATGGGTCTTAGTAAGAAAAACTTGTTTGTTTTCAGTGCTAGCGTCATAAAACTCTGCCATAATTAATATTATACGTTTTCAAACAGATTTGCAAATTTTGGTCAAAATCGGATGACTATAGCATATAGCTGCCATAGAACCGATCGGTCGGAAAATGGGTCTTAGTGAAAAAAACTTTTTTGTTTTCAAGTAAATCGTTCTTAAAGTCGGTGATTCTCAATATTAAACGCTTTCAAACTAATTTGAAAAAGTTGATCGACATCGGGTGACTATATCTTATGGTTGTCATAGGACCGATCAGTCGGAAAATGTGTCTTAGTGAGAAAAACTTTTCTGTTTTAAATTTTATCTTTCTTAAACTTCGCGATAGTTAATTTGATATGTTTTCAAAAAGATTCGCGAAATTTGGTCGAAATCAGATGTTTATCTGTCGGAAAATGGGTTTTAGTTAAAATTTTTATAGATTTTTATGTTCTTAAACTCTGACATTTTAAAAACAGCATTTGCAAGGGTATAAAAACTTCGGCACAGACGAAGTTAGCTTGGCCTTCTCGTTTTTTCAATTTTTCTACCTACGGAGTTTCTTACAACAAACTGTAAGTATTGAGTCCTCCATGGAATCTATTGAGGTAACTTAGTCATTGTCAAATCATCAAATCCAGAATTGCTTTTGATTTATTTGAGCAACCTTCATCAACAGTGCATTTTTCATAGTTGCATTTATTTTCTGATTTACAGTTGTCATTTAAAAAATCTTCTGCTCGAACCATATTCACTCAATTATCGACGGTGATAGTATAAATCTGACCTAGAGAAATGTCGTAGGATTGGGGAACTTCTTGAATGACAGCAGTCACATTACAAGGAAATTCTTTACTTCCCATTGTGTGTCGTTGGAAGAAGTACTTAATTTTGAGAACCGAACCTAATTTTTCGAAAATGTGGTTCGGTTCGGGTTTAGGTCCGAGCAGTCAAAAATATTAGAGGTTCGGTTCATGGACCCAAAAATCTCGAACCGCATCGGTTCTTAGGGGTTCGGTTTCGGACCGGCTTGCAGACTTGGTTTTTTCGTTTTGATTCGAAAATATTCTGTTTTCCGTGGGACTGATACAACAAAATGCATATTTAGTATCAAATGAGTTCCGCCCTTTTTATACCCTTGCAAAGGGTATTATAATTTTGCCCAGAAGTTTGCAACGCATAGAAATATTCATTTCCGACCCCATAAACTATATATATTCTTGATCAGGGTGACGAGCTGAGTCGATTGAGCTTTGTCCGTCCGTCTGTCTGTCTGTCTGTCCGTCTGTCTGTCCGTCTGTCTGTCCGTCTGTCTGTCCGTCTGTCTGTCCGTCTGTTTCTACGCAAACTAGTCTCTCAGTTTTAAAGCTATCGAGTTGAAATTTTGCACAGAGTCTTCTTTTTACTGCACGCTGCTAATATGTCGGAACCGACCGGATCGGATGACTATATCTTATAGCTGCCATAGGAACCATCGGTCAAAAAATGGGTCTTAGTGAGAAAAACTTTTTTGTTTTCAATGCTAGCGTCATAAAACTCTGCGATAATAAATATTATATGCTTTCAAACAGATTTGCAAATTTTTGTCAAAATCGGATGACTATATCTTATAGCTGCCATAGGACCGATCGGTCGCAAAATGGTTCTTAGTGAAAAAAACTTTTTTGTTTTCAAGTAAATCGTTCTTAAAGTCGGTGATTCTTAATATTAAACGCTTTCAAACTAATTTGAAAAAGTTGATCGACATCGGGTGACTATATCTTATGGTTGCCATAGGACCGATCGGTCGGAAAATGAGTCATAGTGAGAAAAACTTTTCTGTTTTCAATTTTATCTTTCTTAATCTCCGCGATTGTTAATTTGATATGTTTTCAAAAAGATTCGCAAAATTTGGTCGAAATCAGATGTTTATCTGTCGGAAAATGAGTTTTAGTTAAAAATTTTTTAGAATTTTATGTAAGCGTTATTAAACTCTGTCATTTCAAAAACAGCATTTGCAAGGGTATAAAAACTTCGGCACAGACGAAGTTAGCTTGGCCTTCTCGTTATACCCTTGCAAAGGGTATTATAATTTTGCCCAGAAGTTTGCAACGCATGGAAATATTCATTTCCGACCCCATAAACTATATATATTCTTGATCAGGGCGACGAGCTGAATCGATTGAGCTTTGTGCGTCCGTCTGTCTGTCTGTCTGTCTGTCCGTCTGTCTGTCTGTCCGTCTGTCCGTCTGTTTCTACGCAAACTAGTCTCTCAGTTTTATAGCTATCGAGCTGAAATTTTGCACAGAGTCTTCTTTTTACTGCACGCTGCTAATATGTCGGAACCGACCGGATCGGATAACTATATCTTATAGCTGCCATAGGAACCATCGGTCTAAAAATGGGTCTTAGTGAGAAAAACTTTTTTGTTTTCAATGCTAGCGTCATAAAACTCTGCGATAATAAATATTATATGCTTTCAAACACATTTGCAAATTTTGGTCAAAATCGGATGACTATATCTTATAGCTGCCACAGGACCGTCGGTCGGAAAATGGGTCTTAGTGAAAAAAACTTTTTTGTTTTCAAGTAAATTGTTCTTAAAGTCGGTGATTCATAATATTAAACGCTTTCAAACTAATTTGAAAAAGTTGATCGACATCGGGTGACTATACCTTATGGTTGCCATAGGACCGATCGGTCGGAAAATGAGTCTTAGTGAGAAAAAACTTTTCTGTTTTAAATTTCATCTTTCTTAAACTCCGCGATTGTTAATTTGATATGTTTTCAAAAGGATTCGCGAAATTGGAAAATGGGTTTTAGTTAAAATTTTTTTAGATTTTTATGTAAGCGTTCTTAAACTCTGACATTTCAAAAACAGCATTTGCAAGGGTATAAAAACTTCGGCACAGACGAAGTTAGCTTGGCCTTCTCGTTTTTTATTGCAATCAAAAACAACTGCACAGTAAACCTCTTTAAAACCGTGTTTCCTGTACCACAACTGACCCTCGGTTCACAAAAAAATTGCGCTTGAGCACTTAAAAAATTCTAAAAAAAAAACACAAAAGCACCGCAACCATTTTGCAAACTCATTAAAAATTAAAAAACGTAGCTCAAAAAAGAACATGAAGCTGCAAAAATAACAGCAGCCAAAGTAAAGGACATGCTTGGCTCTCTCTTTCACTCGACCCATTTGCATCTCTCGCTCTAACCGGCCATTGCATTTGCACTTTAGCACACTTTTGATATTTTATTTTTGCACATTTTGCAGTATTTTCAAGCTTTCTGTTTTTGCGCCCTCGTCCTGCCGCCTGCCTGCCTGCCACTGCATCATGGTGGCCGCTCTGCATTTGCAGTTAGCATACTCTGCCCGCCCATTTCGCTCAGTGCGGCGTCTCTGTTGCGCAGTAAGTGTGTGTGCTCGGGCATGTTTGCACGGCCTTTGAATGGAAACTAACAGAGATGAAAAGGATGCTGCAGTTGGGGGGCTAGTAGGGGTCCACAGGAGGGTCAGACGGTAGCTTTTTTCAGTTGGCAGTTGTCGTTTTTGTTGATTTTGTGCTTGCTGAATGTCCAGTTGGTTGTTGTTGCTGTTTCTGCTGGATGGACTCGTCATTTGTTTTTTCAGTTATTTATTTATTTAACTAAAATGCAGATTGCACATTTTTGCATGTTGCTGGGGCATTTCGCAGCATGTGATGATGACTATGATAATGATCTTGATCATGATGTTGTTTATGATGAATGACAAGTGTTTACTCAGCACTTGGACACATTTGATGACCATGGAGGGAGGGGCAATGTTGTTTTGTTACTGTTGTGACCTTTTGGACACAAAATAAGCTAAGCTTTTGGATTCAAAATTAAGTAAATTGTAGCGAACATTAAGTACGTGCATAAATCAAGATAACTAAATTAAACTTTTTATTATTTTATTAAAGGGGTGGTGCTGATTATAGATTTTCGTGTGCTGAATTCGAATCTGTTTTATTATCACGTTTGGATTTTTGGTACTTTGAGTCTAGCAATGCTTATAATGCACAAAATGACTACATCGATGAGTTTGTAGTGAACATTCACTTTGAAGTAGTGAAGTAGTGAGTGAAGTTCTCATAAAGTACTATTTCTTAACTTTTAAATAAACAATCTTAAACAAGCATTCGATTTTTTTAAGCCTAGATATACCATTTTGAATATATGTGTTTGAAATGACAACAATTTGTTCTATCCATAAGTATGCAATGAATATTGTTGAAATTTTCATTAAATGTCAATACTAATGACAAATCTTCTGTTCTGTTTTGGCATTGCATACCATTCGGCAGTAAACAATTTTGTCACTATTTTCTACCAAACTGAATATTAAACAGATTGGCTCAAAAATTCGCTTCCACGTCTAATTACTTAGCTTACTTAGCTTCCGAATTATCCAAATCGTCTTTCAGATTGATCGACTTCACAACTTTACTTAATATCTATTTTGTCCTCTTCAAAATATTCCCCCTCGGATATAATTCATTTATTCCAACTGATAAACTACCAAGCTTTTTTGGCAGCTGTAATTGTTAACTATAGCTCCACCGAGTAAAACAACCCAGCCAGCAATTTAGCAAGCGGTTTGCAAATCAAGCTTAAGGTAAGATTGCCTGTGCAAGTGTTGTCGTATGGCAGCCTCCGACATTTACAAAACATTTGCTATTGTAAGCGATTTCCACATGTTGTTTCGTCGACCGAGAGCAGGCATGACACAAAACTATCAATTTCGTGCTCATACTCTCACTCTCTCTCGCTCTCTCGGCAAAACTTAGCTTGGAATGCTAGGCTGCTGCAGCTGACCTTCTTGTGTGTAAGGGAAAAGGAAAAAAATTACAGCTCACTTTAAGCGAAGAAGTCGAAAAAAAAAATGTACAGTTAGCCTTGAGCGAAGGCGAGCAAAAAAATTGTGTATAAGTCTTTCCAGTTGTGGTTGCTGAAGAGCAAAGAAGCAAAAATTTCAATTAAAATGAAATATTACGTGCGCTTGTAAATTTGTTTAATATCGGCAGCAAAAAAATTAAGAAGTATTGTGCACTGCGCCAATGAAGTTTTCTAACATTTGTGGAACAGCGGGGCACCATGTTCCGTAGCGAGCGAGGTTGAACGTCCAGAACAGGAGATTGAAATCGACGGAAATTTGTTACGAAGTCTTGGCAAAATCTTATGGATGACGGAGTTGCAGAAAATTTTTCGTGGAGAGGTACTGCGGACAAGCAGTGCATTCGAGCCTTCACAGTCGCCACTGTCATTCTTCGTAAGTTAGAAAGCTTTCATTCAGTTTATAGTCAATTATTTACATTCATATTTAAATTCTATTGCAGAAACATTCACTTGCGAAAATGGAGGCAAGGAAGATGACTTTGTATTTGCCTCGAAATCTTTTTTTAATACGCGAAAAATAATATTAAAATTAAAGCAACAATTCTCAAAAGAACTGAGAATCCACTACTTTAATTGAATTTTCATTTTCGTTTTTTATTAATAAAACTAAATAAAATAAACCCCATATAAAATAAAACTAAAATCTAATAAGAACACTCACAAAATAAATGTTTAGAACGATTAATTATTTCTTCAGAATACGTGTTTTATAACCGTATTTACAAAGCTTGTGGAAAGCGTATAAAAATTAATTATTAAACATTTACTTAACACGTTTGCAAAAAACGTTTTTAATTGTTTTAAAAAACGTGTTTTGTAATCGACTTTTATAAACTTATAACGATGGGTCCGTTTCGATTATAAAACGCTTACTTTGATGCGTTTTATAAATGTCACAGCAGCGTTTTATAAGCGTTTTGCTTACATTTAAATGCTTACATTACAAACGTGTATTTTTATATGAAATTGTTTGCTGGGAATTGACTTTCAACGACATCTTCATAATGTTTATTGTATGCATGTAGGTAGCTGTTGATAGCGGTGAAATGAAACCGAGTGCTTGTTCTTTGCCCAACCAACAGAAAGCGAGATTAAATCAATTAATGTGGGCGCGATGCAACCATATGCTGACACTCAGGAAAAAAATAGAGAATTTCACTCTTGAATCTAGAGCATTCGTTCTCAAAAGAACGGTAAGAGTGAAAACTCTTGATCTAAGAGTGAATTTTTGATACCGACATTCCTGATTCAAGAGTTTCAGCTCTTGATCCAAGTATGAATAATTCTTGATTCAATAGTTTCAGTACTTGATGCAAGTACGAATAATTCTCAAAATAAACAAGAAAGAAAGTCGGTCAAGCCCGACTATAACATACTCTGTACCCTTAACGTCGCAGCTCGCATTTGCTCACGAGCTATACGCGCTCATCTCTAAGTTTCACTCTCTCTCTCTCTCTTTCTCTCTCTCACTAAGATTGCCGTTCAATAGAATGCTGTGGTGGTGGATGGGGTGTAGGGTGTTTACTGGCCGTTTTTTGCTCATAACTTGAGTATCGTTCATCCGATCTTTATCATTCCTTCAGCAAATCGATAAATAATTTTGTTTACAAGGTATCTTTAGAAGGTACGAACGATCTATCTTCAAAACTGTTGGACATATGACGTTTTTTCCAAATTGCGGGGGCGGGAGGGGGCGTGGCAAAAATTGAAAATAAACTTGATCTGCCTGCAAGTATAAGAAATATATGCCCCATACATGTCAAACCTCTATCTCTTACCATCTCTGAGATCTCTTCGTTCATACGGACGACAGACAGACAGACGGACAGACGGACAGACAGACAGACGGACATGGCTATATCGAATCGGCTGTTGATGCTGATCAAGAATATATATACTTTATAGGGACGGAAACGATTCCTTCTCCCTGTTACATACTTTTGCATAAACTTAATATAATCTATGTACGTTCGGTACAGAGTATAAAAACTTAAAAAGATAATTTGGGGGTGGGGTGTGAGAGATACGACCGACCCGAACTGACCGACGTGGTAGTGCCTCGAAAGACTGAAACACACACAGGCGACGGGCAGCTTTGCGCACTCGACTATCTTCAATAAGCTAAAGGACGCGACGAAATCACACTTATAAATAAACGCGGTTTACTTTCGTACGCATCGGACAACGACAAAATGCGCATGCGCTCTCTTTCTCTGCGAGAGCGAGTCCAACGCTATTCTCTCAACGACAAACTGCGCATGCGCTCTCTCTCTCTGCAAGAGCGAGTCCAACGCTACTCTCTCAAAGTTAAGTTGCCATCAGTCCCCTTGCATATAAAAAACCAAATTGAGAACGAGATTCTTGAAAATTCAAGAACGACTAATTTTTAAACCCGTTTTTCGTAGAGTAAAAGGGTATACTAAAGTCGTGCAAATGTATGTAACAGGCAGAAGGAATCATTTCCGTATATATATTCTTGATCAGCATCAACAGCCGAGTCGATATAGCCATGTCCGTCCGTCCGTCTGTCTGTATGAACAACTAGATCTCAGAGACTAGAAGAGCTAAAGCAACCAAATTTGAAATGTAGACGCCTATTGTCTGCACGCAGATCAAGTTTATTTCAAATTTTTGACACGCCCACCCCCGCCCCCACAATAAAAAAATGTTGAAAAACTCCCACAGTTGTTGAGATATCAAATTTAAAACTTACATTTATACTCGCAACATCTATAAGCCCTGAAATTTTCATCAAGATCGGATGATAATTAGCCGAGTTACAAAATGTTGCATACTTTTCGGCTGCCCCACCCCAGGCACACAGGAAGGCTATTAAACATTTCTTTCCATGAGTAACGGGTATATCGAAGTCGGTTAGAGCCGACTTTAACTTACGCTCTAATTTTTTCAAGAGCGCTCGTACTCAAATTATTCGTTCTAGTGCATGCTTCCTCAACCACTTGCCAAAACTGTGCTTAGTTTGAAGGATTTGCAGTTGCCACAACCCGTTTTACATCTCTCCATAAGTTTTCTATCGGATTAAGATCTGGGGACTAAGGTGGACATTGCATCACATCGATCTTCTCGGATATAAACCAATCTTTTGCGAGCTTGCTAGTATGTTTCGGATCGTTGTCCTGTTGAAATGTCCATTTTATAGTCATTTCCCTACTGGCATATGGTAGCATTGTGTTTTTTAGTATGTCAACATAATCATGTTTGTCCATAATACAATTTATCATATGGATAGGACCAACGACATTGAAAGATAAGCAAGCCCATATCATTAGGCCGCCATGTTTAACTGTCTTCTCGGTGTACCTAGGATTATATTCTGTGTTTGGTGGACGTTGTACATACTGCATCCACCAAATAAATCAATTTTGCTTTCATCTGTCCACATTATGTTGCGCCATTTTTGGCGGGTAAGACCTTCCACATGCTTCCGAGTCAAAAGGGGTACCTTTCAAGGACTTCTGGCATTTAAATTATGCTCAATTAGACGACGACGAACTGTAACATCACTGACCGACAGATTTAAATCATTTTTGATAACTTTAGAGGATGCTGACGGCCGAATCTTGCTAAAACGCACAATGCGTCTATCTTCGATAGCGGTTGTTTTGCGTTTCCCACCACGATTTTCTGGCATTTTTTTATAATTAATCGCGTTAAATATCATTGTAGGTGGGCAGCCAACAATATTTTCAATTTCATTGTACATTTTGCCTTTTGCTATAAGGTTTCTGCGTTTCTGCCGCTGAACCGAACACCAAGGATTCTTCCAATCCTCGAAGCACTTAAAATAATAATTTTTTGGATGCCGTCTTTATCGCCTCAATCGTGTCGTAGCGACGTATTTTCATGGACCTCTTTAGTTTTGGGAATAGAAAAAATTTACATGGAGCCAGGTCGGCGGCTGCGTCAAACCTTGTTTTTGGTCATAAATTCATTGACAATTTTTCTTGTTTCACAATTCCGGGCGTTTCTGAAGGATAGCTTCACGCAAATTGCGCATAACTTGCAGATAATATTCCTTATAGACCGATTTTCCCAGTGGCTAGAACTCATAGTGCACCACGCCACTGCAATTAAAGAAAACTGTGAGCAAAACCTTCACTTTCGCCTGAACTTGGCGAGCTTTTTTCGGTCTTGGGTCATGTGACAGATTCCATTGGTTTTTTTCTTTGTTCCAAGGTAGCTTCACCTATGTCACAGTCAACATTCGGAATGCGTCAGCGCACTTAATTTTGTTTTTCACACAAAATTTGATGCAGATTCCTTAACCCATTTTTTGGAAAAGTCAAAATCAGAGATGAGCCAAAACACTTGCAAGGAAAATAGCTGGCAAAAATTAAGTAAACATTCAAAATGGCCGGCCTTGTCGGCACAAGTGAGGGACATGAGTACCAACGTAACGCCGTCAAAAAATTCGCTATTATTTTTGAATAAGAGGTTTATTATCTAAGTAAAATCTTACTACGAACCTAGGTTCAGCAATTTGGGCTGTGAGCTGATATGTTTGTCAGTCAGTCGGTCCAAGAATGTAAAATATATGAACTAGTGAGAAAGTCGGTCAAACTATTACATTCATTTGCATACATCCGGTTAAACTCTGAGTACGTTTGGAAGGGAGTATAATAAGCAAATATTTGGCTTTACAGCTAAGTTTCCCAGCCGTAGCCCCAGGGGAACTAACATACCATGCCAATTCACACCGAATGCTTGCCGATGTCTTTGTATTAGAGAGAGACACATTCACATTTGTCGACATCCCTTTTTGGAGAACCATGCTTTACAGACCAGAGGGTCAAGCCCAGCATCTCTCAATCTCTACTTTATTGAAGAGGCGTTAATGCAAAACGTGCTGTATTTGAATATTCTTAATCTTAAGTTCTAAAGTTCGTCGACTTTCTTTAATAATGGAGAATTCTTTTTTGAGGCTGATTTGTTTTTATTTAAGTAATTTTATATTGATTTTAAGTATCTCAATATTTTATGAACATACAAACGGTATAAATTTCATTTTATTCTTACTAGACCTCTCAATATTGTTCTACTTCTGTGTATACACATTCAACCATCTACTTCCTACTTTTTCCATACATACATTTGAGCTAATTTGTGGGTGTTATGAGGAATTAACCTCTTAATGAACTAATTTACTCAAGATTAAGATGGCAAACAAAGGAGGCGGCCACAGCTAATTGTGTATGCAGGCAGAAATCTATCAAAAAAGAGAGAGAGAGAGAGAGAGAGAGGAAGGTACAGGGAAAAGAGGCAAGGTGGAACAGACACGCCAAGTTTTAGGTAGATTCAAAGATAAGATCCCAACAAATTGCCAGGCGGTTAATCTATTTAAACGCGCCAAATACGCGCGACACAATGGGAAAATCGTACGTAGAAAGAAGTAGAAAACCGCATGGTCGAGTGCACAGATTTAGGGATAGAACGGATCAAAGGAGGGAAATATAGACGAAATCTGTCTATGGACAGTACCCCAAACAATAACCTAAACTCGTCTAATTGCGCGCGCATGAGTAGGGCGAGAACCTGCCGCGCATGCGCAAAAGCCGATTGTGAGCTGGAACATCCCTTAATCTGTGTCGGTAATCGCCGCTGTCCAACTACAAAAGGAGCGGGCGAATTTTTTTTGAACTTTTACTTGAACGAAAAGAAGGTTAGCAAAATATTATTATAAACCTACAGAAACCACTGAAATATATGTGTGTGTGTGTGCGCGTGTGTGTTTACTCTTGAATGAACTGCAAACATTTCAATTTGACAATCGTAATGGAAGCAGCAAGCAAACTAATATAGGCGATTTGCCGGATTACATCAATTGTGAAATTGGTCAAACACCGCAATTGTTTCATTTGCAAATCGGATATAAGTTGCCCCAGACACACACCCACACACACACACACACTCGCACCATGCAGCTGTTGAGTTTCCCTTAGAGTTTGAGGCTTTGTCCTCCACTTGGTCAGAGACACACACAGAGAGCCTCTCATCGCTGGCCTTTGTGCCTGCGTTGGGTCAGCGGTTCACCTAGTTACATATGCCGGCTTTTCAAATATGTATCTCATGGATACTCTTGTACAATGCCTTGTAATCGCCCTGGCTTACCGCAGATTATGCAAGAAAAAATAGATATTTTATGTAGCTCTGCCCTCAGGGAACTTTTCTTACGCTTGGCTTTGATTCCAGTCTTGCTAAGATGTTTTTCTTTGGAAATGTGGGTTCATCCAGCTCGAGCTAAGGTGTAAATCTTCAATTTTAAGGTTAATTTTGGATTTGGCCGTTGGGAAGGTGCGAGCCGTGAACTGTTTTATTGGTTTAGTAGGGCAAGTAGGTGAGATTTGGATGATAATCAAGTTGACGCTCAGTGCAAAGACTTGTATTGGATAATGCGGGAGAGTGTGAGGAAGAGGGGAAGAAGTAGACTGTTTTGTAAACCAAATTAACTATAAATTGTCAGTAGTTCGTATACGTGTGTATACACAGAGAACAATATCACGCTCTAAAATCATTACCAAATGGTCATGACTTGAGCTGCAGATCAGCTCAGGTTTTTACTAAGCACATAACATCAAGCTAAAAATTGATGATAAAACCCTACCAGACCGTTAACATTTTTCCCACCGTAGCGCCCACAATTGACCGAAAATTTAAAACCAGTTGACCGACTAATCGCATCACAAACTTTCAATTTGAAACATGCATTTGACATCTTCAGTTGGCTAAACTTTAGAAAATTTCCACAAATCCTGGCAATGGAAATGGAATAATTTTTTAATTGACACTAATAGGCTTAAGGGGCATTAACATATTTGTTGGCAGCGTAATGCCAAAAAGATGAGATGAGAATTGATTTTGGGCGCGTGACCTATAAAAAAAAGGATGTCACAAAAGCTTATGGCTAAGGGAAATTACTATGATTTCTTTGCAAAGGGTTGTTTCTGTACCAGTGCATGGTCACCCCTGGAAACTTTTTGGTTATTGTTTGAATGTGATGGGTGGGTGGCTGGGTGGGTGGTGTCGTTTTGTGGGTGTTTGTTTGAAAAGTACTTGTTTAATCGGTTTGTTTGTGACATTTCTATTGCTGCCCCTCGCCCAAATTCGAAGCCAAAACTCAAGGCTTGCTCTTTGTTTATTTAGTGGTAGGCCTGGCACGCGTTCAACCCCACCACCCACCCAGGCGAATGCTGAAAGAGTTTCTGGCCTCCCCCCCATGCGCTAGGTAGGTGTGTCTGTTTTGTGGGTTTTCCTTTTCCTACTCATCATCAGCAGCAGCAGCAGCAGCCGCAGTAAAGTCTGCGGTGGTTGGGGGCGTCGCTTAAGTGCTACCAAACAAAAAGAACACATTTACAGGATTTTTCCCTTCTAGATGCTGTGCTCCGAGTGTGAATTGTAATTACACTGAAATCAGCTTTTGGCACTTGTTTAGCTTCTTCAACTGAAATCTGAGGGTGACTGTCCGTGGCTGTGTGTGTGTGTGTGTGTAAGGCTTCTTTGTCTGTTCGGGCTTTTGAAGTGCCTGCATGTCTGTCTATGCGATATATCCCTACCCCCCGAGCAAGAGTTTTCGCATGTGACGCGTGATTTATTTTTTCCTAATTGGCTTTCGATGCGTATGCTGGCATTTTCCCCTGTCCTCCGCTGTCACATTTCGGTTATGCCAGCGTTTTGACAGCAAAAATTCTTGATTTGATGTGTGGGGCGTTGCGTTTGGGCTAGAATTGTTTTTTTTTTTTCATTTCTGGTAGGTGTTACCGGAAATTGTGGCTTAGGTAAGGGAAATTAAACGTTTGACATTTGGACTGAAGATTGGGGAGTATTTCTGCTGCATTGGCAAACAGCATATTTATTAGCGAAATTGAGTGTGAAGCCGCTCTGGGATGGGAGTGTGTTAAGTGGATTCGTTGTGGAAGTGAAGGAGATGTTTACTAATGAGAAATTAAAGCAGCTGAGGTATGAGGGATTATTGTGATTGGGTTGAACGATGTTTGAAATCGATGTATTACTTAATAAACATTTTTAATTGGTAACCCAAGTTGACTGATATTTATATTTAGAATTTCAAACTCAAATCTATCACCCTAAAATCAATCAACCGGAAATGTTATTTCCTTTAATTCGTTGTTCATGAAAATTATGATGTTGTATCAAGAACTAGCTGCCCTGGTGCCTTGCATTGAATGGATATGTTTCTTATGAGAGTGTTTATATTCAAGTTCGATTCCGGTCCTGATCCATTAAAATATGCAACTCCTTATTACAGGAATTCCTACAGGAAAAAATCATATTTTTCAATGATCCATTGGATGATATTGATCTCCATTTGGAATGGATATTAATAATAAAAGAAAAGGAATTGATCTTAGATTTTGATTCAATAGAGCTAAAAATCGAGCTAACGATATGAAAAATATATATTATAACGAGAAGGCCAAGCTAACTTCGTCTGTGCCAAAGTTTTTATACCCTTGCAAATGCTGTTTTTGATATGTCAGAGTTTAAGAACGCTAACATAAAAATCAAAAATATTTCTAACTAAAACCCATTTTCCGACAAATAAACATCTGATTTCTACCAAATTTCGCGAATCTTTTTGAAAACATATCAAATTAACAATCGCCGAGATTAAGAACGATAAAATTGAAAAAAAAAAATTTCTGACTAAGACTCATTTTCCGACCGATCGGTCCAATGGCACCCTTAAGGTATAGTCATCCGATTTCGACCAAAATTTGCGAATCTATTTGAAAGCATATAGAATTAGTAATCAGTGAGTTTAAGGACGCTAACATTAAAATTAAGCCAAATTTCTTTCAAAGAACCATTTTCGACCGATCGGTCCTATGACAACCATAAGATATAGTCACCCGATGTCGATCGACTTTTTCAAATTAGTTTGTAAGCGTTTAATATTGACAATCACCCACCTTAAGAACGATTTACTTGAAAACAAAAAAGTTTTTTCACTAAGACCCATTTTCCGACCGGTCCACAGTGGGAGATTTGATACATTTAGGTGGAATTAATTCAAATTTCAAATTTGAAATGGCGCCAATTTTTTTTTTAATTAATGGCCAATGCATCCCTGAGTCTAACGGTACTTAAAGCTTTTATGTGCTATCGATATTCGATCAGCTTTGAGCTTTCAAACATGGCGAATGTGAAAGAACGTGCATTGAAATGATTTTGAGCCTATTAGGAAGCAGCAGAAAAGCCATAAAAAAAACATAAAACATTAAAGCTGATATAATTTTTGTTTTTAATTAAAGTTAAAAGGTATGTATGCGCTTAAAAAAGTATTTGTGAGTTCGTTGAGTATGTGTTTTAGTTGAATAAAGTGATGTATTTGCGAGTGCATCGATTTATGGAAAATATTTCACTTTTTAATGTTTCGGGGCTTAGAACTTGTGACTGCAGCCTGCTTCAGCTGTGATTTTTGTTTTAATTAATGTGTACGTCAATAGTGGTACTAAAAAATCAAACATAAGCTGCCTCTTCCAGCCTAAACTTGTAAAAAAAATTTTCTGGTACAATGATCAAAAAATCGATTTTTCCATATATTTTTGATCTTTGTGCTCAAACTAGAAAGCCGAAAAAATTAAAAAAAAAAAATCTAAGAAAACGTTCGCATTAAAAATATTTTAAACTGAATTTCTAGTTCAGCACTCCAAACTACTCTAAAAAAAAGTTCAAGTGTTCGTAAAAAATTCAACCTTAAAAAAAAAAAATTAAAAATTCTTTTTTTTTTTTAAATTAATTTTTTAATTAAAAATTTAAGTCAAAAAATATTTATTTTTGTTTTATTATAAGTTAGTCATACCAGTGATTTCATTCTTTTAAATCTAAAATTTGAACTAGTTCCACCTAAATATACGAAATCTCCCACTGTGCGATCGGTCCTATGACAGCTATAAGATATAGTCATCCGATCTTGATCAAAATTTGGAAATCTGCAAGACTAAAAAGTTGATCGAGTCGAGACCTACAAAATTCTGAAAGGGTATGATAATAGTACATTCGCTGGGTTTGGTCTGGTTAGCTGCCGTTTTCTTTTTATTGCACTTTGAAGTTTTCAGCTTCTGATTGGGATTCGCAACTTCATATCTCGTAAACTATTCGGAATTTCGATTTGACATCTTAGAGGAGGTCATTGCTCTTGGCTTAGCTTACAAAACATTCTTAAGTAGCAAGTCAAAAAAGTCACATCTTTATACTCAAAATTACAAAAATGTCTTAAAATCATCATGAATTCCCCTCATTTTGTACTATTTTTAAACTTTGTCTTGAAAACTGTATCAAATTTGACTAAGCAATGCAGGACAAATACGTAGCTTGGACTTAAATAAACAAACAATTGGAACATACCAACTTTATCGATTGGTCCTTCGTATAGTTCCTTCGTATAGGTCCTTAAGCATGTAGAATTGGAACCAAAACTCGAAAAATGGCAATTTTTGGTACCAATTGGCCGACACAGTCAAAATTGTCGATCGATTTGTATTAAATCAAGAAAATGGTAAGAAAATATAACTTAAAAACTGTAAATAAAAAAATTTAATATTTTTACTTACCGAAATTGTTCGTTTTTACGAGTTTTTATGACAGTTGTACGTGCTTGTGGGCCTTTAACTATATGAAAGAGTAACTAAATATAGTTGGTTCGTTCTAACGGTTTGTTTATTTTGGTCTAAGCTACAACTTTGTGCTGAAATACTTGTCCAAATTTGAAACGGGTTTCAAGATGAGGATGAAGCTAACATCGTTTGCCGATGTTTTAATACACTTGAAAAAGTTCGCTTCAACGGTTAGGGATTTCGACCAAACTTTGCAGATCAGCTTAAAAACATATAATATAAACAATGACCGAGTTTAAGAGCGCTAATATTGAAAACAAAAAAGTTTTTCTCACTAAAACCCATTTTTCAACCGAACATTTCTATGGCAGCTACAAGATGTAGTCATCCAATCCGGTCGGTTCCGACATATTAACAGCGTGCAGTAAAATGAAGGTTCTGTGCAAAATTTCAGCTCTATAGCTTTAAAACTGAGAGACTAGTTTGCGTGGAAACAGACAGACGGACAGGCGGACAGACAGACGGACGGATACAGCTCAATGGACTCAGCTCGTCGCCCTGATCAAGAATATATATAGTTTATGGGGTGGGAAATGAATATTTCTATGCGTTGCAAACTTTTGGGCAAAATTATAATACACTTTTCAAGGGTATAAAAATAGGATACGATACTAATTTACACTCCAAATGGATATTAAAGCATCTTTTGATTACTGTGTACAGACTAAATTTCAACTTCGTCTGTGCTATGAACCCCATGAGCTATTTGAGTTAAGCATGATTGACCTAGTTGCTTTGTTGAGCTGATCTAAGCTGAATCATTTCAAGTAAATCATATAGCTCATGGCTCATGTCATTCAATGAATCAATATTTTTGTGAGCTATGATTAGAAGTTCATAGAAGTTCAAATCAAAAACAAAGTCAAGGGGAACTTTGATTCAATTCATGCAGGGCTCTAATTTCAAGTTTATACCTTAAAACAGTTCTGAGATATGTTTATTTTTGTTTATTTTTGTTTATTTTATTATGAAACTAATAAACTCTTCAAGGTATGGCTCTGAACCACTTTTAAACAGGTACAAACCCGGTTCGATACCGCTCCTGATCTATTAAAATATCCAACTCCATTTTACCAACATACAGTCTAAAATTCACGCTTATATCTTACATAATTTCTAAGATATGGCTCTGAACCAGTTATTACAGGTTTGATTCCGGTTCTGATTCAGTTAAATATCCAACTCAATATAACCAACCTTCAGACCAGGTTTCAAGTTCATAGCTTAAATAACATCTGAGGCTTGGCTCCTAAGCACTTTTTAACCGGTTCGAAAACATTTCGATACCAGTCCTGATTCAGTAAAATATCCAACTCCAAATTAACAACCTTCAGATCATTGATAGCTTAAATAACTTCGGAGGAATGGCTCTGAAACACTTTTTAGCCGGTTCGAAACTGGTTCGATACCTTTTCGATACCGTTTCGATACTGGTCCTGATCCAGTAAAACGTAGGGTAGAGTCCTACCCTTAAAGTTCATAGCTTGAATGACTTCTGAAATATGGTTCTGAACCACTTTTTACCCGTTTTTAACTGCTTTCGAACTGGTTCACAGTCTTGATGAAGCGGTTCAGCGGCTTAAACTCCATTAAGGAACAAACATACATGCAAACATACACACATAATTTGACTTTGATCTATATGTATACATATTATGATCTTATTTGAAGTGAAAGAAAGGTTCATGGCATGAACTAACTTTCTTATGAACCATTATAAGTTTTGAAATCAAAGTCCTGAACTACAGGTCGTGGCTCTTTTAATGCTACCTAACTCATACAATTAACCATTTTTTCATGCTTTCTTCTCTAAAACATCTTCCGAAACAAACTTCAAGGTGGTCCTTACAAGTTTTAGCATATATTCACCCAATATTTTACATAATTTCCATTCTTTTAAGATTTTTTCAAGCGCAAACCGCAGCTGCTGGTCAGCCAGCTAGTTAACCACAATTAGCCAGATTTATCAGATAAAATAATGCGAATTGCACAATGCGGTGGCCAGCTGAAAATTCTACACTCAGGATCCGCTCAAAAGGATTTGCACTAATTTCCGCACCGCACACAATTATAATTTGGGTCTTTTAAATGTCCGAACAACACCAAAGCGATCTGCCGCACAATACTCGTAGGATTTGTTGTTTGTGAATGTGTCTGCTTCCCTTTCTCTAATAACCCATCAAAATATAGTTGAAACATGTCAAAATACTGTCAATACATTTCCTCAAATCTCACTGCACTTGTATAAGCAATTGTTCCCTTTGAAAGGAACCGCCAATCCGTCGGCTACCTAAATGTGGGTGCTCTCTATTGTAAGGATTGATGCAGGTTCTGGGCATTTTCCAAAAAGGATTAGGCTTGTAATTTACCATGCTTAGTTGCTTAATTGTGCTTAAATGTATGCATAGCTTATAAAATATTTGCCTTAAATATTTTGGTTAAATTATGAAAGGGTAGAAACACTTATTTTGCTGCAGGCTGAAAGGATGAAACGGATGTTAATGCCTGAGAATGTGTGAAGATGCTGAGAAAAATAGCAAATTATTTGCCCTGCAGTGATAAAAGAGTGAAGACGGAATGGAGAATGTGTGTGAAATAGATTTGCGATAGATCGATCGATAGAAATTGAAAATGGAAATATATGAAAATTTTCTGGAATAATGAGGGTGTTTCAAGATTTTGTAAACTATTTTATGATGCATAACAAACTTGACCCATTTCAGTTCAATATTTAATGTATCATAAGCCTGCAAGCGAACATTTGATGCAAGCAGTTTTCCATCAGATTTTCAACAATATATTATTCGTTTTGTGAGAAACTTGAAAATAAATTTCGTATAATAAATCTTGTGACCAGTGTTTAAAAAATAGCAATAAGTTCTATTTCGTCTGCATTTGAGAAAAACAGAAGCCGCAGTGGAAGGAAGGCTGCGAACAGCAGCAGCAGGCGCAGCTTCATCATTTTTGATTTTGATTCAGCTTTTTTTCAGTGGCGTAAGTCGAAGCAGCAGCACGTGAACGCTGTCAGAAGTCGACATTAGCGCAAGCGAGTCTTAAGTCTCTCAGATCTTTCTTTGCTGCTTTTGCATTTTGCTTTCTCTCAACACAACAAATCATTTACCGTTACTCGTCTCGGCTCGGGTGAAGGTAACAGCACCAGCATTATATTTTTGTGGTCTTTTTAATTTCGAGAAAATTTCGTGGCGACAACGCTGCCGTCGACTTGCAGAAGCGAACAAAAGCAGAGTCAAATTCAAAAATGACAACCCGACGACTGCTATTCACTTTTTCTCAATAATAGTTTTGTGCTGCTGCCTTCTATTGCGGCTTCTGTTGTTCTCAAAGGCAGAAGCAGAATCAAGAGTTCATATTGATCAGTTGGGAAAAGTCGTAGAGCTAAAAGTAAAAATTTTTTGACTTTTGCTACTTCGACTGATGCTATTTAAACACTGCTTGTGACCAAGAATCCCTTAACCAGTTAATTAAAATCTTATTAATTTTACAATTTCTCTTTATTCGTTTCCACTTAAATCACAATTCACCTCGATATCCTTTTTTCCCATCACGTTGGCCCTTTTTCCTTTCCACGGTCCTACAAACATTGAACTAATGTGACGAACCAACTCTTTCTCCCACGTTATAAATGTGAACAAATAATGAAAACACTTTCAAGCTGATTAGCATAAGGATATGAAATTTACTGTGTGATGTCGGCGCGCGCACTCATTGAGAGATGTTCGGTGGAAAAACTGTGCCGTGTGCCATAGGCCATGGGCGCTTCCTGTCATAAAAAGCAACAACAACAGGAACACTGACACTTCCGTGTGACAAACACAAACGCCTGTCGCAAGGGTTGAGCCCTTGACAACCTGCACATAAACAGAAGGAGGGCCCAAAGGAACACGGGCAAGTCAAATGGTCCAAGCCCAAAACGCGTGTCAACGTTTTGGTTGAGGCGGCCCCAGAAGGAAATTATTAACATGCTCACCCTGTCACTGTGGTTAAGCGCATTATGCAACATTATGACATCTATTTTGGAGTAAACACGCGACTCGGCGCCCCGAAACGGGCAATACAATTATAATTGCAACAAATTGAACGACGCTGACGGCACGCGTCGCCGTATTAGCTCATCTTCCGGTAGCCCAGAGTCATCTGCAGGCGTGGGGCGTTTTGGTAGTTTGTTGTTTGTTTTGTTGGGAAACGCTTTGCCAGGCACTTGTGTTTCCTTGCGTGCTTTTTCATGGTATTCATGGTTTAGTATTTGCTTTACTTCCTCCTCTTTAGTTGATTTATTGGCTTTTGCCTATTTCCGGTGCTGTCTGTTTCCGTATCAGTGGGTGCGTTTCTCTGCCAGACACTTAATGGCAATTCCGTTTAAGTAGTTATTATTATCGTGTTCTTTGTGTTGGTGACACAAGTTGATGACTTTTTGACACCCAGAAATGCCCAATAGCGGGAAAAATTGAGAATTAAGAAAATTGATGATTTGGTCATAATGCACAGAGTTAGAGTGTTGGAGTATTTTCCGTTATCTACAGCTGAAACCTGAAGCCGAGCTAAAACAAAATGTTTTTTTTCAATTTTCATTTTTAAGTTCCAAATGATTTTGCTTAAGCTGCCTTTACACTTGTCATATATCTCTAAATAGTCGGTTGTCAAACTTCTCTAAAGAGAATCTTTTATCAAATAGAAACTGTTCTATTTCTCTTTAGAGAATTTTGAAATTTTGCGAGCCCCCGTTGCAAACGAGATCGACATGAGAACCTTGACAGAGAAAAGTTACATCCAAGAAAAACGTTTGAAAAATGAACATAAAGAGAGAAGCTTTCTTTTACTGTTAACTATTCGTATTTGTTCGCACTACAAAATTATTAAATTATTCTTTTTAAATTGTTCATGTTTCATTTCTGCATTTCACTAGTTGAGTAGTTCTAAGGTTTTTATAAGTGAATTGTAGAATGAAAGTGAAACTTCGCGACTATGTGAGCAAGTATTAAAGTGAAATCAAAGCGAACGGACTTATTTTTTTTTTGAACAAACAGATCTCAGAGATGTTAAGTGATAGAGGTATGACATGTATGGGACATATACTTCTTATATTTGCAGGCAGATCAAGTTTATTTTCAATTTTTGCCACGCCCCCAGCCGCCCGGAAATTTGCAAAAATCGTCATATCTCCCTCAGTTTTGAAGATAGATGGTTCGTACCTTCTAAAGATAATTAGTAATTAGCATTATTTATCGATTTGCCAACGAAATGATAAATGATCGGATGAACGATACTCAAATTATGAGCTAAAGAAGGTTCGCTGCC
>JBAMBO010002770.1:0-21843 GCA_037044535.1 Lordiphosa magnipectinata | reverse complement strand
GCAAGGAAAATAGCTGGCAAAAATTAAGTAAACATTCAAAATAACCGGCCTTGTCGGCACATATAAGGTTAACTCCACCAAAAAATCGAAAAATCGTAGCCCGCGTAAATTCAAAATCGCGATCCTTTTTGAACAAACCTCGTATGTAAATTCTTACATCAATAAGTTCAGTAATTGTCCAGCTGATATGTCAGTTAGTCAGTCATCCAGTTGGTTTAAGAATATGAGATATATGAATATAAATATGAGAAAGTCGGTCAAGCTATTACATACTTTTGCATAAATCCGGTTAAACTCTGGGTACCTTTGTAACGGAGTATAATATGCAAATATTTGGCTTTACAGCAAAGTTTCCCAGCCATAGACCCTGGGGAACTAACATACCATGCCAATTCACACCGAATGCTTGCCGATGTCTTTGTATTAGAGAGAGACACAGTCACATTTGTCGACATCCCTTCTTGGAGAACCGTGCTTTACAGACCAGAGGGTCAAGCCCAGCATCTCTCAATCTCCTTAAACTGGGATTTTCCATTCATTGTTGGATACTTTATTGAAGAGGCGTTAATGCAAAACGTGCTGTATTTGAATATTCTTAATCTTATATTCTAGAGTTCGTCAACTTTCTTTAATAATGGAGAATTCTTTTTAGAGGCTGATTTATTTTTATTTAAGTAATTAAATATTTATATTAAGTATCTCAAAATTGTATGAACATACAAACGTTATAAATTTCATTTTATTCTTACTAGACCTCTCAATATTGTTCTACTTCTGTGTATACACATTCAACCATCTACTTCCTACTTTTTCCATACATACATTTGAGCTAATTTGTGGGTGTTATGAGGAATTAACCTCTTAATGAACTAATTTACTCAAGATTAAGATGGCAAACAAAGGAGGCGGCCACAGCTAATTGTGTATGCAGGCAGAAATCTATCAAAAAAAGAGAGAGAGAGAGAGAGAGAGGAAGGTACAGGGAAAAGAGGCAAGGTGGAACAGACACGCCAAGTTTTAGGTAGATTCAAAGATAAGATCCCAACAAATTGCCAGGCGGTTAATCTATTTAAACGCGCCAAATACGCGCGACACAATGGGAAAATCGTACGTAGAAAGAAGTAGAAAACCGCATGGTCGAGTGCACAGATTTAGGGATAGAACGGATCAAAGGAGGGAAATATAGACGAAATCTGTCTATGGACAGTACCCCAAACAATAACCTAAACTCGTCTAATTGCGCGCGCATGAGTAGGGCGAGAACCTGCCGCGCATGCGCAAAAGCCGATTGTGAGCTGGAACATCCCTTAATCTGTGTCGGTAATCGCCGCTGTCCAACTACAAAAGGAGCGGGCGAATTTTTTTTGAACTTTTACTTGAACGAAAAGAAGGTTAGCAAAATATTATTATAAACCTACAGAAACCACTGAAATATATGTGTGTGTGTGTGCGCGTGTGTGTTTACTCTTGAATGAACTGCAAACATTTCAATTTGACAATCGTAATGGAAGCAGCAAGCAAACTAATATAGGCGATTTGCCGGATTACATCAATTGTGAAATTGGTCAAACACCGCAATTGTTTCATTTGCAAATCGGATATAAGTTGCCCCAGACACACACCCACACACACACACACACTCGCACCATGCAGCTGTTGAGTTTCCCTTAGAGTTTGAGGCTTTGTCCTCCACTTGGTCAGAGACACACACAGAGAGCCTCTCATCGCTGGCCTTTGTGCCTGCGTTGGGTCAGCGGTTCACCTAGTTACATATGCCGGCTTTTCAAATATGTATCTCATGGATACTCTTGTACAATGCCTTGTAATCGCCCTGGCTTACCGCAGATTATGCAAGAAAAAATAGATATTTTATGTAGCTCTGCCCTCAGGGAACTTTTCTTACGCTTGGCTTTGATTCCAGTCTTGCTAAGATGTTTTTCTTTGGAAATGTGGGTTCATCCAGCTCGAGCTAAGGTGTAAATCTTCAATTTTAAGGTTAATTTTGGATTTGGCCGTTGGGAAGGTGCGAGCCGTGAACTGTTTTATTGGTTTAGTAGGGCAAGTAGGTGAGATTTGGATGATAATCAAGTTGACGCTCAGTGCAAAGACTTGTATTGGATAATGCGGGAGAGTGTGAGGAAGAGGGGAAGAAGTAGACTGTTTTGTAAACCAAATTAACTATAAATTGTCAGTAGTTCGTATACGTGTGTATACACAGAGAACAATATCACGCTCTAAAATCATTACCAAATGGTCATGACTTGAGCTGCAGATCAGCTCAGGTTTTTACTAAGCACATAACATCAAGCTAAAAATTGATGATAAAACCCTACCAGACCGTTAACATTTTTCCCACCGTAGCGCCCACAATTGACCGAAAATTTAAAACCAGTTGACCGACTAATCGCATCACAAACTTTCAATTTGAAACATGCATTTGACATCTTCAGTTGGCTAAACTTTAGAAAATTTCCACAAATCCTGGCAATGGAAATGGAATAATTTTTTAATTGACACTAATAGGCTTAAGGGGCATTAACATATTTGTTGGCAGCGTAATGCCAAAAAGATGAGATGAGAATTGATTTTGGGCGCGTGACCTATAAAAAAAAGGATGTCACAAAAGCTTATGGCTAAGGGAAATTACTATGATTTCTTTGCAAAGGGTTGTTTCTGTACCAGTGCATGGTCACCCCTGGAAACTTTTTGGTTATTGTTTGAATGTGATGGGTGGGTGGCTGGGTGGGTGGTGTCGTTTTGTGGGTGTTTGTTTGAAAAGTACTTGTTTAATCGGTTTGTTTGTGACATTTCTATTGCTGCCCCTCGCCCAAATTCGAAGCCAAAACTCAAGGCTTGCTCTTTGTTTATTTAGTGGTAGGCCTGGCACGCGTTCAACCCCACCACCCACCCAGGCGAATGCTGAAAGAGTTTCTGGCCTCCCCCCCATGCGCTAGGTAGGTGTGTCTGTTTTGTGGGTTTTCCTTTTCCTACTCATCATCAGCAGCAGCAGCAGCAGCCGCAGTAAAGTCTGCGGTGGTTGGGGGCGTCGCTTAAGTGCTACCAAACAAAAAGAACACATTTACAGGATTTTTCCCTTCTAGATGCTGTGCTCCGAGTGTGAATTGTAATTACACTGAAATCAGCTTTTGGCACTTGTTTAGCTTCTTCAACTGAAATCTGAGGGTGACTGTCCGTGGCTGTGTGTGTGTGTGTGTGTAAGGCTTCTTTGTCTGTTCGGGCTTTTGAAGTGCCTGCATGTCTGTCTATGCGATATATCCCTACCCCCCGAGCAAGAGTTTTCGCATGTGACGCGTGATTTATTTTTTCCTAATTGGCTTTCGATGCGTATGCTGGCATTTTCCCCTGTCCTCCGCTGTCACATTTCGGTTATGCCAGCGTTTTGACAGCAAAAATTCTTGATTTGATGTGTGGGGCGTTGCGTTTGGGCTAGAATTGTTTTTTTTTTTCATTTCTGGTAGGTGTTACCGGAAATTGTGGCTTAGGTAAGGGAAATTAAACGTTTGACATTTGGACTGAAGATTGGGGAGTATTTCTGCTGCATTGGCAAACAGCATATTTATTAGCGAAATTGAGTGTGAAGCCGCTCTGGGATGGGAGTGTGTTAAGTGGATTCGTTGTGGAAGTGAAGGAGATGTTTACTAATGAGAAATTAAAGCAGCTGAGGTATGAGGGATTATTGTGATTGGGTTGAACGATGTTTGAAATCGATGTATTACTTAATAAACATTTTTAATTGGTAACCCAAGTTGACTGATATTTATATTTAGAATTTCAAACTCAAATCTATCACCCTAAAATCAATCAACCGGAAATGTTATTTCCTTTAATTCGTTGTTCATGAAAATTATGATGTTGTATCAAGAACTAGCTGCCCTGGTGCCTTGCATTGAATGGATATGTTTCTTATGAGAGTGTTTATATTCAAGTTCGATTCCGGTCCTGATCCATTAAAATATGCAACTCCTTATTACAGGAATTCCTACAGGAAAAAATCATATTTTTCAATGATCCATTGGATGATATTGATCTCCATTTGGAATGGATATTAATAATAAAAGAAAAGGAATTGATCTTAGATTTTGATTCAATAGAGCTAAAAATCGAGCTAACGATATGAAAAATATATATTATAACGAGAAGGCCAAGCTAACTTCGTCTGTGCCAAAGTTTTTATACCCTTGCAAATGCTGTTTTTGATATGTCAGAGTTTAAGAACGCTAACATAAAAATCAAAAATATTTCTAACTAAAACCCATTTTCCGACAAATAAACATCTGATTTCTACCAAATTTCGCGAATCTTTTTGAAAACATATCAAATTAACAATCGCCGAGATTAAGAACGATAAAATTGAAAAAAAAAAATTTCTGACTAAGACTCATTTTCCGACCGATCGGTCCAATGGCACCCTTAAGGTATAGTCATCCGATTTCGACCAAAATTTGCGAATCTATTTGAAAGCATATAGAATTAGTAATCAGTGAGTTTAAGGACGCTAACATTAAAATTAAGCCAAATTTCTTTCAAAGAACCATTTTCGACCGATCGGTCCTATGACAACCATAAGATATAGTCACCCGATGTCGATCGACTTTTTCAAATTAGTTTGTAAGCGTTTAATATTGACAATCACCCACCTTAAGAACGATTTACTTGAAAACAAAAAAGTTTTTTCACTAAGACCCATTTTCCGACCGGTCCACAGTGGGAGATTTGATACATTTAGGTGGAATTAATTCAAATTTCAAATTTGAAATGGCGCCAATTTTTTTTTTAATTAATGGCCAATGCATCCCTGAGTCTAACGGTACTTAAAGCTTTTATGTGCTATCGATATTCGATCAGCTTTGAGCTTTCAAACATGGCGAATGTGAAAGAACGTGCATTGAAATGATTTTGAGCCTATTAGGAAGCAGCAGAAAAGCCATAAAAAAAACATAAAACATTAAAGCTGATATAATTTTTGTTTTTAATTAAAGTTAAAAGGTATGTATGCGCTTAAAAAAGTATTTGTGAGTTCGTTGAGTATGTGTTTTAGTTGAATAAAGTGATGTATTTGCGAGTGCATCGATTTATGGAAAATATTTCACTTTTTAATGTTTCGGGGCTTAGAACTTGTGACTGCAGCCTGCTTCAGCTGTGATTTTTGTTTTAATTAATGTGTACGTCAATAGTGGTACTAAAAAATCAAACATAAGCTGCCTCTTCCAGCCTAAACTTGTAAAAAAAATTTTCTGGTACAATGATCAAAAAATCGATTTTTCCATATATTTTTGATCTTTGTGCTCAAACTAGAAAGCCGAAAAAATTAAAAAAAAAAAATCTAAGAAAACGTTCGCATTAAAAATATTTTAAACTGAATTTCTAGTTCAGCACTCCAAACTACTCTAAAAAAAAGTTCAAGTGTTCGTAAAAAATTCAACCTTAAAAAAAAAAATTAAAAATTCTTTTTTTTTTTTTAAATTAATTTTTTAATTAAAAATTTAAGTCAAAAAATATTTATTTTTGTTTTATTATAAGTTAGTCATACCAGTGATTTCATTCTTTTAAATCTAAAATTTGAACTAGTTCCACCTAAATATACGAAATCTCCCACTGTGCGATCGGTCCTATGACAGCTATAAGATATAGTCATCCGATCTTGATCAAAATTTGGAAATCTGCAAGACTAAAAAGTTGATCGAGTCGAGACCTACAAAATTCTGAAAGGGTATGATAATAGTACATTCGCTGGGTTTGGTCTGGTTAGCTGCCGTTTTCTTTTTATTGCACTTTGAAGTTTTCAGCTTCTGATTGGGATTCGCAACTTCATATCTCGTAAACTATTCGGAATTTCGATTTGACATCTTAGAGGAGGTCATTGCTCTTGGCTTAGCTTACAAAACATTCTTAAGTAGCAAGTCAAAAAAGTCACATCTTTATACTCAAAATTACAAAAATGTCTTAAAATCATCATGAATTCCCCTCATTTTGTACTATTTTTAAACTTTGTCTTGAAAACTGTATCAAATTTGACTAAGCAATGCAGGACAAATACGTAGCTTGGACTTAAATAAACAAACAATTGGAACATACCAACTTTATCGATTGGTCCTTCGTATAGTTCCTTCGTATAGGTCCTTAAGCATGTAGAATTGGAACCAAAACTCGAAAAATGGCAATTTTTGGTACCAATTGGCCGACACAGTCAAAATTGTCGATCGATTTGTATTAAATCAAGAAAATGGTAAGAAAATATAACTTAAAAACTGTAAATAAAAAAATTTAATATTTTTACTTACCGAAATTGTTCGTTTTTACGAGTTTTTATGACAGTTGTACGTGCTTGTGGGCCTTTAACTATATGAAAGAGTAACTAAATATAGTTGGTTCGTTCTAACGGTTTGTTTATTTTGGTCTAAGCTACAACTTTGTGCTGAAATACTTGTCCAAATTTGAAACGGGTTTCAAGATGAGGATGAAGCTAACATCGTTTGCCGATGTTTTAATACACTTGAAAAAGTTCGCTTCAACGGTTAGGGATTTCGACCAAACTTTGCAGATCAGCTTAAAAACATATAATATAAACAATGACCGAGTTTAAGAGCGCTAATATTGAAAACAAAAAAGTTTTTCTCACTAAAACCCATTTTTCAACCGAACATTTCTATGGCAGCTACAAGATGTAGTCATCCAATCCGGTCGGTTCCGACATATTAACAGCGTGCAGTAAAATGAAGGTTCTGTGCAAAATTTCAGCTCTATAGCTTTAAAACTGAGAGACTAGTTTGCGTGGAAACAGACAGACGGACAGGCGGACAGACAGACGGACGGATACAGCTCAATGGACTCAGCTCGTCGCCCTGATCAAGAATATATATAGTTTATGGGGTGGGAAATGAATATTTCTATGCGTTGCAAACTTTTGGGCAAAATTATAATACACTTTTCAAGGGTATAAAAATAGGATACGATACTAATTTACACTCCAAATGGATATTAAAGCATCTTTTGATTACTGTGTACAGACTAAATTTCAACTTCGTCTGTGCTATGAACCCCATGAGCTATTTGAGTTAAGCATGATTGACCTAGTTGCTTTGTTGAGCTGATCTAAGCTGAATCATTTCAAGTAAATCATATAGCTCATGGCTCATGTCATTCAATGAATCAATATTTTTGTGAGCTATGATTAGAAGTTCATAGAAGTTCAAATCAAAAACAAAGTCAAGGGGAACTTTGATTCAATTCATGCAGGGCTCTAATTTCAAGTTTATACCTTAAAACAGTTCTGAGATATGTTTATTTTTGTTTATTTTTGTTTATTTTATTATGAAACTAATAAACTCTTCAAGGTATGGCTCTGAACCACTTTTAAACAGGTACAAACCCGGTTCGATACCGCTCCTGATCTATTAAAATATCCAACTCCATTTTACCAACATACAGTCTAAAATTCACGCTTATATCTTACATAATTTCTAAGATATGGCTCTGAACCAGTTATTACAGGTTTGATTCCGGTTCTGATTCAGTTAAATATCCAACTCAATATAACCAACCTTCAGACCAGGTTTCAAGTTCATAGCTTAAATAACATCTGAGGCTTGGCTCCTAAGCACTTTTTAACCGGTTCGAAAACATTTCGATACCAGTCCTGATTCAGTAAAATATCCAACTCCAAATTAACAACCTTCAGATCATTGATAGCTTAAATAACTTCGGAGGAATGGCTCTGAAACACTTTTTAGCCGGTTCGAAACTGGTTCGATACCTTTTCGATACCGTTTCGATACTGGTCCTGATCCAGTAAAACGTAGGGTAGAGTCCTACCCTTAAAGTTCATAGCTTGAATGACTTCTGAAATATGGTTCTGAACCACTTTTTACCCGTTTTTAACTGCTTTCGAACTGGTTCACAGTCTTGATGAAGCGGTTCAGCGGCTTAAACTCCATTAAGGAACAAACATACATGCAAACATACACACATAATTTGACTTTGATCTATATGTATACATATTATGATCTTATTTGAAGTGAAAGAAAGGTTCATGGCATGAACTAACTTTCTTATGAACCATTATAAGTTTTGAAATCAAAGTCCTGAACTACAGGTCGTGGCTCTTTTAATGCTACCTAACTCATACAATTAACCATTTTTTCATGCTTTCTTCTCTAAAACATCTTCCGAAACAAACTTCAAGGTGGTCCTTACAAGTTTTAGCATATATTCACCCAATATTTTACATAATTTCCATTCTTTTAAGATTTTTTCAAGCGCAAACCGCAGCTGCTGGTCAGCCAGCTAGTTAACCACAATTAGCCAGATTTATCAGATAAAATAATGCGAATTGCACAATGCGGTGGCCAGCTGAAAATTCTACACTCAGGATCCGCTCAAAAGGATTTGCACTAATTTCCGCACCGCACACAATTATAATTTGGGTCTTTTAAATGTCCGAACAACACCAAAGCGATCTGCCGCACAATACTCGTAGGATTTGTTGTTTGTGAATGTGTCTGCTTCCCTTTCTCTAATAACCCATCAAAATATAGTTGAAACATGTCAAAATACTGTCAATACATTTCCTCAAATCTCACTGCACTTGTATAAGCAATTGTTCCCTTTGAAAGGAACCGCCAATCCGTCGGCTACCTAAATGTGGGTGCTCTCTATTGTAAGGATTGATGCAGGTTCTGGGCATTTTCCAAAAAGGATTAGGCTTGTAATTTACCATGCTTAGTTGCTTAATTGTGCTTAAATGTATGCATAGCTTATAAAATATTTGCCTTAAATATTTTGGTTAAATTATGAAAGGGTAGAAACACTTATTTTGCTGCAGGCTGAAAGGATGAAACGGATGTTAATGCCTGAGAATGTGTGAAGATGCTGAGAAAAATAGCAAATTATTTGCCCTGCAGTGATAAAAGAGTGAAGACGGAATGGAGAATGTGTGTGAAATAGATTTGCGATAGATCGATCGATAGAAATTGAAAATGGAAATATATGAAAATTTTCTGGAATAATGAGGGTGTTTCAAGATTTTGTAAACTATTTTATGATGCATAACAAACTTGACCCATTTCAGTTCAATATTTAATGTATCATAAGCCTGCAAGCGAACATTTGATGCAAGCAGTTTTCCATCAGATTTTCAACAATATATTATTCGTTTTGTGAGAAACTTGAAAATAAATTTCGTATAATAAATCTTGTGACCAGTGTTTAAAAAATAGCAATAAGTTCTATTTCGTCTGCATTTGAGAAAAACAGAAGCCGCAGTGGAAGGAAGGCTGCGAACAGCAGCAGCAGGCGCAGCTTCATCATTTTTGATTTTGATTCAGCTTTTTTTCAGTGGCGTAAGTCGAAGCAGCAGCACGTGAACGCTGTCAGAAGTCGACATTAGCGCAAGCGAGTCTTAAGTCTCTCAGATCTTTCTTTGCTGCTTTTGCATTTTGCTTTCTCTCAACACAACAAATCATTTACCGTTACTCGTCTCGGCTCGGGTGAAGGTAACAGCACCAGCATTATATTTTTGTGGTCTTTTTAATTTCGAGAAAATTTCGTGGCGACAACGCTGCCGTCGACTTGCAGAAGCGAACAAAAGCAGAGTCAAATTCAAAAATGACAACCCGACGACTGCTATTCACTTTTTCTCAATAATAGTTTTGTGCTGCTGCCTTCTATTGCGGCTTCTGTTGTTCTCAAAGGCAGAAGCAGAATCAAGAGTTCATATTGATCAGTTGGGAAAAGTCGTAGAGCTAAAAGTAAAAATTTTTTGACTTTTGCTACTTCGACTGATGCTATTTAAACACTGCTTGTGACCAAGAATCCCTTAACCAGTTAATTAAAATCTTATTAATTTTACAATTTCTCTTTATTCGTTTCCACTTAAATCACAATTCACCTCGATATCCTTTTTTCCCATCACGTTGGCCCTTTTTCCTTTCCACGGTCCTACAAACATTGAACTAATGTGACGAACCAACTCTTTCTCCCACGTTATAAATGTGAACAAATAATGAAAACACTTTCAAGCTGATTAGCATAAGGATATGAAATTTACTGTGTGATGTCGGCGCGCGCACTCATTGAGAGATGTTCGGTGGAAAAACTGTGCCGTGTGCCATAGGCCATGGGCGCTTCCTGTCATAAAAAGCAACAACAACAGGAACACTGACACTTCCGTGTGACAAACACAAACGCCTGTCGCAAGGGTTGAGCCCTTGACAACCTGCACATAAACAGAAGGAGGGCCCAAAGGAACACGGGCAAGTCAAATGGTCCAAGCCCAAAACGCGTGTCAACGTTTTGGTTGAGGCGGCCCCAGAAGGAAATTATTAACATGCTCACCCTGTCACTGTGGTTAAGCGCATTATGCAACATTATGACATCTATTTTGGAGTAAACACGCGACTCGGCGCCCCGAAACGGGCAATACAATTATAATTGCAACAAATTGAACGACGCTGACGGCACGCGTCGCCGTATTAGCTCATCTTCCGGTAGCCCAGAGTCATCTGCAGGCGTGGGGCGTTTTGGTAGTTTGTTGTTTGTTTTGTTGGGAAACGCTTTGCCAGGCACTTGTGTTTCCTTGCGTGCTTTTTCATGGTATTCATGGTTTAGTATTTGCTTTACTTCCTCCTCTTTAGTTGATTTATTGGCTTTTGCCTATTTCCGGTGCTGTCTGTTTCCGTATCAGTGGGTGCGTTTCTCTGCCAGACACTTAATGGCAATTCCGTTTAAGTAGTTATTATTATCGTGTTCTTTGTGTTGGTGACACAAGTTGATGACTTTTTGACACCCAGAAATGCCCAATAGCGGGAAAAATTGAGAATTAAGAAAATTGATGATTTGGTCATAATGCACAGAGTTAGAGTGTTGGAGTATTTTCCGTTATCTACAGCTGAAACCTGAAGCCGAGCTAAAACAAAATGTTTTTTTTCAATTTTCATTTTTAAGTTCCAAATGATTTTGCTTAAGCTGCCTTTACACTTGTCATATATCTCTAAATAGTCGGTTGTCAAACTTCTCTAAAGAGAATCTTTTATCAAATAGAAACTGTTCTATTTCTCTTTAGAGAATTTTGAAATTTTGCGAGCCCCCGTTGCAAACGAGATCGACATGAGAACCTTGACAGAGAAAAGTTACATCCAAGAAAAACGTTTGAAAAATGAACATAAAGAGAGAAGCTTTCTTTTACTGTTAACTATTCGTATTTGTTCGCACTACAAAATTATTAAATTATTCTTTTTAAATTGTTCATGTTTCATTTCTGCATTTCACTAGTTGAGTAGTTCTAAGGTTTTTATAAGTGAATTGTAGAATGAAAGTGAAACTTCGCGACTATGTGAGCAAGTATTAAAGTGAAATCAAAGCGAACGGACTTATTTTTTTTTTGAACAAACAGATCTCAGAGATGTTAAGTGATAGAGGTATGACATGTATGGGACATATACTTCTTATATTTGCAGGCAGATCAAGTTTATTTTCAATTTTTGCCACGCCCCCAGCCGCCCGGAAATTTGCAAAAATCGTCATATCTCCCTCAGTTTTGAAGATAGATGGTTCGTACCTTCTAAAGATAATTAGTAATTAGCATTATTTATCGATTTGCCAACGAAATGATAAATGATCGGATGAACGATACTCAAATTATGAGCTAAAGAAGGTTCGCTGCCTCAGCGCAGCAGCAGCGCTGCTTTTAGCAGCTACTACAGGTACAGAGTATATTACAGTCGGGCTTGACCGACTTTCTTCCTTGTTTTTCGTTTTTTGGACCGATTTCACATCTTCTAAATAGAGCTATCTGTCGCCTAAACTAGCAAATAACATAGTAAATTCCAAGTTTATACATAGCTATCTGGAAGAAGAGAAATCGAAAGTTTATACTATAAAGAAAATTCTAGTAATTTAAAATCAACTGTGCGTGCCTTTGACACCAAACTGCAGACACTTTTGATTTCGGTTGCGCTAATTTTAGTTGCCCCTCAGAGAACTGCCACGAGATGTCACGAGGAAGCTTGTTCACCCGTGCTACAAATGCAATGCAACAAGTAAACACAACGCTCGTAGCCCGCAGGGCTCGTTCAAGAAGTGTACAAAAAAGAAAAAATGCAAAAGCACTCGTGTATTTACGGATCATTGTATACGCGAGCTCGTGTATTTGCAAGTACAAATACCTGCGTTGACTCGTAGCTTCGGAAACAAGTCGCCGCGAGTTCTTTGTTGCCGAAATCAAAAATTTACTGCGGGCTGTGGGCGACCACTTTTTTGCGACTCGCCCACTTTGATCACCTCTCAGTTGTCCAAATAATTATGGTTTCGTTTTTTGGTCTTCTTTGCTTTAATTTTTTTAATTTTGTGCTCAATTCTCAAAGGTAGCTCTGGCAATTATCAAACAAGTTGCATAATTTCCAGACCCCCCTTCGACAATTTGTCAGCTGTTTTCAAAAAAAAGATTTGGCAGGACCATGCTCATTGTCACAGCAAATTGTTGGTTGCTCAGTACTCGCTCTGAGAATGAGCTCTGACAATTTTCAAGAGCGGATTTCCAGAGCTATGTAAGTAGATCAACCACAAACAAAACCACGTTCACATTCAGAAAGAAAAATATTCCTGACACAACAACAACCACAAGAAATAGAAACAGAAAGCCCATTATTGTGTGTGTGTGTGTGTGTGTGTGTGTGTCCTCGTGGCTGTCTAATACATAACGAAATCATTCGTTGCCAGCAATTAAATCTACGCTTAAGACGTAATGGATTTAAACAGAAATATAGGTTGTTTAGTTTCGAGTTAATCTAGTAAAATATTGTAAAAAAAATGTTTCCTCTGCAAGAATAGAACGATCGTGATGTAATATTTGTGGATTTTTGTTTGTTGCTGCTGCGTCCTTCCGTTAGACGTTGATGTCCACGTCTGTTCAAGATCGTCAAATAATTTAATTCAATTTATTAAAGTAAATTTTTCCTGGAGAAGGCAATTTTAGGTTTATTTAACTAATATCAAGCTGGGGGCAGTTATCTTAAAAGAGCGGGCACCATGAATAAAACTCGTTTAACCGCGTTGCCCTTCCACGCAATAACCACATCTGCTCGGTACAGTTGCCTCCCATCCATCTGCAATGTTTTGCCTGCTCATTAGATCCAGTTTTCCTACAAATCAAATTAGGTTGGTTACTCCGTAAGCACTTCATTAAACATCGCCTTCCTATATGCCCAGCTGCTCCTCAATCACAATGCAATTCCAACCAGATCAGATGACTGCATCGCTGCCTTCTGCAAAATGTTTTGCAGCAGGCGCTACGCCCCATAGATAACGCCTCCTCGAGAAGAACTTCCCTCTCTCCCCTCGCCAAGACGGCACGCGCTTACCAAGGACACTCGCTGTACACAGATTTTGCACATGTTCCATCAACGAGGCATGTTAATTGCTACATATGCGACACACATCAAGCCCACGCCCCCAAAAAGGAAAAATATAATTATAATGTGAAGAAAAAGTGTGCTAGGGCCTGGGAGCAACCCTCCAAGACGGCGGTGGCGGCGGCGCTGATCCTTCCGGTGGCATTAAGACAGGAAGCAATGTGCGGCATTGAACAATTGTTTCGCCGAGATTTCGCCAGCAGCTGCCGAAACTTCTTGAAGTGGGCAAAGGATAACCAAGCGACGACGACTTGTTTGACGATCATGAAACCGGTTGTGTCTTTTGGGCGTACCTCAACATTATCCTTGGGCTGACATTTGATTTCTTTGCTTTTCAATTTCGCTTTCGGCGGCAGCGGAAATGCTTTTTCTTTCCTTCAGCCACTCGCATTTTTCTACGGTTGTTGACACGCGATCCTCGTCCGAGGACACTTGGTTTTCGTTTTTTCTTCTTCCTTCTCGGCGTCGGCGTGCGGCTCTTATCCTGTTTGCGTACTGGCGCGTGTGCCTGCTTCCGGTTAATTATATTTACGTAAATTGTCAAAAAATGTGCAAACTCCTGCAATGAAAGCGAAATTATTATGCTTTCAATTCAGAACAAAATTAAATGCATATGTTCTTCACCGTATCCTTTGTATCCTCCCATGTAGGCTGTCAGTCAGCGATTTGGCCTTTGTGCTTTGCTCTCTTTGGGTCTTTGTCCTGGCGAATGCTTCAAAACCTAAGCAACAACAAGAACAACAACTGCTCATTAATTGTTGGTTCTGTGCGCTTTTCTCTTATTCCCCCACACAGTTGATGATTTTCGTATTATAATTTGGCTCGTGCCAGCCCTCAGCAGCCTTTAGTTGTAATATGAGCAGAAGACAGGATGTCAGTTGGATGTGAAGACAAGGTTGAGTTCAAGGTGATGTTTCTGGGTATGACTTGTGAGCCAAGTGTCAATTAATTTGAAAAAAGTAGTATAGAAAGTGCAAGCTTTTTTCATATTCAGGCTTACACAGAGCAAAAAAAGGAGCAAATTCATTTGGATAAATATACATTTTTTCATTTCATTTGGCAAGAAATTAATATCATTATGTTCCAAAATAATATCATTTAATTAAAATGATATGAAATAGTTTCAGAATGATACTAAAAATTTAGTAATGATATGTTAATAAATATCGATTTCAAATTTTTCACATCTCAATTTGATATATGGTCATATCGGAGTAAAGGTGACGAGCTGAGTCGATAGAGCTTTGTCCGGTCGGTCTGTCTGTAAAGTTATCGAACTGAAATTTTAAAAATAGCCTGCTTTTTTCTGCACGCTGCTAGTAACTCAGATTCTTAGATGCTTAATTCACTAATATCAGTCATCTTTATCCTAAATATATCCATTGAAACTTTAGCATAAAATAGTGAGCTTTGCTTTCTTTATTTTATACCCAGTACCCAGTGTTTGGAAGTACCTAAGTACAAATACCTAGGTACATATACCTAGATACATATTTTGTGTACCTTTTACCTTACCTCGGTATTTTCAAATTCGACTACCTTTTACCTTACCTAGATCTTAATTTTCATTTACATTGTCAATAGGTAAGGTATTAGTTACGTTTCGTACATGCTTTTTTTCGCTCCGATTACATTATAGCCGAGACGCTGCTGCGCTCTGTCATATTGAAAAGAAAAGTATCAAGGACCTGCTTGTGACTTTAACTGGACGTCCGGTAAACATTCCGTGTTCAAAAACTATACGGTCCTTCTACATAAGAGGAAGGCGGACTAACAGCCTCCCATTTTCACTTTTCAATGAGAGCGCGGCTGTATGTATGTATGTACGACTGCAGATGTCTGGAGTTGCAATAACAAAAGTTGCCGGCTACTATATAGATAGCAATCCATTTCGTCATTATCTCGTGATCGCATATACGGGTCATTCTTTTATAAACCGAAGAGTTAAAAAACTCACCATTGTTGATTTCAATAAAAAAAAACCGAAATTAGATCTCGACATGCCCACCAAAACGTAATTTGCGGTTTTTCAAAAAAAATCCTTCTTAATTTTATAAACAATTTGATAAACCGTCAAAAACGGAAAAATGGAAAAAAAGGGTTTTTGAAAAACTGGGTTTCTCAGGTTTGGTTTATCGGACAGGTCTCGTGTTGATATTGCTGAATAGTATTTCAATGTATCAAGTTAAACAATAGTTTAATAACTTTTTAAATTATTTAATAATATTAAGTAGCTCTTGCTAAATTTAATATATTATTGTTACAAAAGATGCTACCATCAAATAATACCAAATTTTCAAACACATTATTCAAGCGGTTGTTCAATTCTTCCTTGGGGTAAGCAACGGCAGCTTGGAATGCTGCTAGCAGATCTACAGTAGAAGCAGATGAAGTTGAGAACAGTGGCATCACCCCAGATGGAACAGTTTTGATGACAGTATTTAACAAATTTTGGAACTAAAACACAATTTAAAAATTTTTTAAAACATGACTGCAAGCGAGGCAAAAACCTTTGCTTTAAATCAGCGGTGGGCACGCCCTTGCCCCCATTGCTCCGAGATTTTCGTCAGACAGTCTCATAATAAAATGCGTCAGAATTGACTAGCTTTGAAGTGTGAATTACTAAAAAGTCCATGCGAATCGGAGCATGGCGCCTGCAACATGCACACACAGAGGGCGCAACATTGCATTTTGCACGATCGAAACTCGCTGATAACGTTTGTTTTTTTTGTAATTTTGTTGGGCTATTCCCAAACTCAAAATTTCGTGCCCACCGCTGCTTTAAATTGAATAATTCCAAATAAAAAGTGTTTTAAAGTAAAGTGTAAAGTGTTTTAAAGATTGGCTTGTTAAAGAAATTACGGAACATTTGGAAACTGTTGTCTATGAGAGTTCAAACACAAAAGATTCTGAAGACTTTTACGACACCAGTAATGGAAGATTGGATGAAACTAAGAATTGTTATGAAAATTCTAATATTGAATTGAAAGTCTTAACTTGTCTTGCCTATTATAGCAAATCTTTTGAATCTATACCTTAAGTAGTCAAATAATTGCAAGGATTTTTATAAGTATAATACATACAACAATTGATGAACCATGCTTTTAAATTTAAAAGTACCTTTTTTTCCATTACCTTTACCTAGGTACTGGATATTCCGGATACCTTTTACCTTACTTAGGTATATTTTTTGACAATTACCTTGTACCTTACCTAGGTAAGAAAATTGGGTACCTTTCCAATCACTGCCACACACAAAGAAATCTGCGGTTAAATTTAACCGATATTGTGGGTTAGAAATGCGCCAACCCACAAAGTAGGTAAAATTAACCAAATTTTATAGTAACTTTCTCGTAAACCATTACGTAAAGAGAACTATTGCTGTAGTAAATCTAACCGAAATTCTCGTTTAGAAATGCGCCAACCCACAAAATTAGTAATATTTACCGATGTTCACAGTAATTACTTTTCTTATTGTGTTCACTGTAATTATACCATAAAATTAGCAATTTAACAGCTGTTACTCAACTGAAAAAAGTAGGGTTGGATACTATTTTAGCTGTCACAAGTTGCCAATCTTCTTGAGCTCATCATCATCCCAGACCAGAAGAGGCAACCTTAATACCCCTACCCACCAGTTTGAGTTCTGAAACAATTGTTCGAATTAAACATATTTTTATTTTATTTTAAAATTTTTTACTTACTTGCGGGGGGGGGACATATTACTTGTATTGAATCTGCCTAACCACATGCACGAAAAATTTCTTAAATGTCGCATAAATGAGACCACTTGTTATTCTCAAGTTCAAATTCAGTGAAAGTACAATATAAATATAAGGGCCAAACTGAAATTTTCTCAATCAACAATTTTCGCGGTTAGATTTACTGTCGGTAGAGTTAGTCCGTGAAGCAACAAAATTCATTTAAAAAGTTATACTATTTGTGCGGTAAGATTTACTTGTGGGTACAGTTAATTGCTGCAAAAACAAAGTATGCGATTAAAAAATCACGTCAGAGTCACTATTTTTCTAGGGTAAAGTTACTGTAGTAGCAGTAACTTATTAAAACCACAAAATATGTGAAAAAATATTTGTAGTTAAATTTACTTAAAGTACAGTTGTTAAATGCAACAACAAAATACGAGCTAAAATAAATACGTGAAACTTCGAATTTCTTCGGTAGATTTTACTGTTAGCACAGTTACCAAACAACAACAAAACCACATGCATGAAAAAATTGAAAAAAAGTTACTGTCAGCGTAGTTATTTTTACCCACCAAATTTTTTTGTGTGTAGAGCTGTGTGCGTGTGGGTGTGCCTGTATATGGGTTATTCTTTTTGCAACCGAACAGTTTTAAAGTTCACCATTTTTGATTTTAATAAAAAAATCCGTAATTACATCTCGACACTCCCACCAAAACGTGATTTTCGGATTTGCAAGAAAAATTTTTGTTAATTTTATAAACAATTTCAAAAATCGTCAAAAACGAAAAATTGGAAAAAATGGTTTTTAAAAACTGGATTTCTCAGGTTTGGTTTATCGGACAGGTCTCGTGTTGATATGGCTGAATAGTACTTTACTGTATCTAAACCAGACACTAAGCGTTAGGGCTAGAGAAGGGCAACCACGCTTTAGCGTGAGTACGATGATTAGTATGACCAGGGCTGCCACAGTACTCCCCCTCTAGTGACCATGTGGGAACGAATGATTTTAAAAATTTGTTATATATCTGGGATGAATGTCGGAGGATGATCAACTACAGGATTTGCACAAGTCCCATTGTGAAGGAGTGTGTGTATGACTCTAGCTGTGATGAATTTTGTTGGTAGACGAACTGTTTCGGATGAGTGTAGTAACTGATAAATCAGTTGTACTAAGCATATGCTGGTAACCTCGGTTGAGGCCGTTGCTTCGAGTGGGCGGCCCAAGCAGGGTTGAAGTTACAGATAGTACTGGGTATTGGACCCCGAGTAGAGACATTCGTGTGCCACGCGTTGTGAACTTTCGTTTGCCAGTCGTTGTGGCCTTTGCTTGCCACTCGTTGTGGATTATCGTTTGCCCCTCGCTGTGAACTTTGTGTTGAGATCGAGAACATGAAGGTAGACTCAGGCTGGCATCAATTGCCAAACAAAGAGCGTCTCGAGTTGTTGTAGGTTGGTTGTGGTCGATCAGGTATGGGGATCGTTTTGCATGGACATCGGCGATGATGGAAGATGCGATGATGATCCATATTCAGCTGCACGACGTACTTCCATAAGTCTGACAGGCTGCGAACACTTTAAGATCTGAAAAATAGGTCGGATGCTTGACCAACGCGAGATCGGTTACATGTAGTTGCAGAGTCGGCTGAGTGCAGTGTGCAGTCGGAGGGATTGGTGAATGATTGTTGCGATTGTGCAAGTGGCAAGGAATATTGTCGGCACATGAAAAACAGGCGTGGGCAGCGGTTGGTCGACAGCATGGGCTGGAGCAGGATGTGGACTGCTGAACGTGTAAGGGGGCGACAGACAGGAGGTCTTTGTCGTTTACCGTTTGTGCACCGGCGTCGCAGGCAGAGTTTGACCGCATGTGCTTTGCTCGCCAGTTTGTTATATGGCAGCTATACGATATATAGTATTCATCAGATTTTGGTGAAACTCGCTAAAATGGTGCTGAAACAGATAATACATCTTCTTAACAGTTAACTTAGAAAAGCAATTCGAAGTGAAAACCCGAAATATTGTTTTACTTTATTTCTCATCATAAGCATGGCATACTTTAAAGATTCATTTATTGTATTTATAAGAATAAAGCATGCGTGTATAAAAGTTGTATAACTCATAAGATACGAGTCATAACTCAAAAGAAAAAAAAAATGAGTCATGCGTGTTTATAACTTATACACGATTACTTGTAATTCAACCTTGAATTCCTGAAATTTGAAAATAATTTTAAAAATAAATTGTTAATAAAACAATTCTTTTCACACAACCCTTGCGGGACTCGAACCCGCGACCTTTGGATTAGAAGTCCAACGCGTTATCCACTACGCCAAAGGGTCTTATCATCAATTGCCAGCTTAGCACACAAATTTTAACACTTCGGTACGATACACATAAAAAAATATTGAAAAAACGATAAGAATATATTCGAAAATATGAGAGCAATGTACATAAAAAACATGTCTCACACATATTTTTGTGTTGGATAAACAAAACATTCTGGCAATAGAAGAAACAACTATTTAAATATTTGTCTACACGTACAAGAACGAGTAGTTCATTATTTATAGACCTCAGCGGTATGCTACGCTGCACACAGAGTTCTTAGACACAGATATAAAAGTATCTTCAAGTTGAATAGCTGCATTAATTTTGTCGCACAACTTGTCGTCGTCGTCGCCGTCTTCTGGGTTAATCGATAGATCTTGGCCAGAGATTGCACTTCAGCAAGTTCCCTCTTTCTTTCCACTTTTGGGTTGGTATTTTAACGGGGCATTCAAGTGCTCAATTTCGCCTGCGTCCTGTGTTTTTTAAAACTTATCATCCTGCTGAGATCTTCATGCGCTTTTAGCTAATTCTCGTCAAAAAGTTGGGGAGGGTTGTTTGCATTTACGTGACTGCCGGCCATTACTCACAGACTTTGCTTTGTTGCTACTTTCGGTTTGTTAACAAATTAATCAAATTGAACCGCCAGACACCAAAACACCGCCTTAATAGAGTAATCGTCGAAATGTGAAACTTGCCGAGTAGAAATTCTTATCTTCCGTTTATCTTCTGCGCTTTCGGTTTCGACCATTGAAAGTGTCCCCTTTTTTTTAGCTTGAGGGGGAGTTTTCTCACATTTTACTACGTGATTTATCTACACCTTCCGACAGTTTTATACGCCACCAGTCCGGGATCCTCGGGGCTAGATTATGCAAACATTTTTTCGTACGCAAATCGTACACTCGAAACGGATATTAAATTTTATTGCTCAGGTTACCATGACTTTTTGGGGTTTGGGTTAGAGTTGCCGCTATTGTTATGTTCATTGAGCACTGAAGTAGACCCTGGTCAATTAGCCTGGACTAATGGGAATGCTAAGTATGCGCAATTTCAAGCTGATGTCGGCAGGTGGGATTCGAATAGAAAGTGAAAAGAAAGAAATGGGGAATGAGTGAAGGACGAGAAGATTGATTTGAGCGAAGGAGTTGATTAACCACTTAAATGGAATGAAAAAATTTGGGGTAAGAAAGTCTAAATTTTATAATTTTTAAGCACAAAGGTGGAGAAATGTTTTTTTTAAAGCGAAGTTCTTTTAAGGACGTCCGACTAGGGGATTAAAACCAGGTATTAAAATCGAAACTAAAACCAAAATTTCGGTTACGGTTATCTATTATTTCTTACAAGCTAATCGTTTCAGTTACCGGTTTCCAAACGGTTTAATATACATTTTATTTTAAAGTAAATTTACATATGAATTGATCTGTGGATCAAAATTGCGCTTACTCAGTTACTTAAAGACTGGCATAACTCAAAATATACGATTTTCGATTTAATGATTCAGAAATATTCGCTGTATCGTGTTCTATATTGTGTAAAATTTTCCTATTGTTATCTTTTGTATTTTCAATGTGAGATGAGAATATGTCGCTATTTCATTTCACAGCTTCAGTTTCATGTTCCAGCAAAAGCGTCATATGCAGTCGATATGGCGCAAATATCCTTCGGGTTTCTTTTAAAACATCTTAAATTTATAATATTTTACTAGATAAGCTCGAAACTAAGCAACCTGTATTAAATCCCGCCTCGGAACATCTAATAAACATTTTGTTTCTTTTTTTCTCACCTTCACCAGCAATGGGAACCAGCTGTGAAATAACTAGCCATGAAAAAGCTTCTCAAACTTTGCCGTTCGGATTCGGCACTTCTATTGTTCGAAAATTATAAGCACACACGCCAAGAGATTGAGAAAAGCTCCGCTTGTGGCCCTCCACAGCCATTTTACATTTACATAATACATGTAGATAAGAGGATGATACATGTAGTCAGATTATTTATTAACAACATATCATTAGGTTTTCACTTATTATATAATAAGCATTTTATTTTTAATAAATTCAAAATATGCTTTTATATCATTGCGAGATCTTTAAGACTGTATCATTTTATGAAGATATTTCCATTTGATTGGTTGGATTTCAAAACAGCAGGAAATATAAAGATTTTAAAAAACTTAAGTTAACTTCAATATGATGGAATTTTAGTTTTTTAGATTTAATAATAATATATCTTCAATTATATTTTCGTCGAATTTTAGTGTCGAAAATGGTCGTTCTACTGACAATTGTGTGGCTGGAACTGCTAAAACGATTCGAGCTATTTGCTTAAGTTGATTTTCCTGATAAATATTCCAATATTTAAAAAAATCTTTATCTTTATGTACCCACCCGACC
>JBAMBO010002769.1:0-39508 GCA_037044535.1 Lordiphosa magnipectinata | reverse complement strand
TCACCCGATGTCGATCAACTTTTTTAAATTAGTTTAAAAGCGTTTAACATTAAGAATCACCGACTTTAAGAACGATTGACTTGAAAACAAATAAGTTTTTTCACTAAGACCCATTTTCCGACCGATCGGTCCTATAACAGCTATATGTTTTAGTCATCCGATTTTGACCAAAATTTGCAAATCTGTTTGAAAGCATATAATATTAATTATGGCCGAGTTTTATGACGCTAGCATTGAAAACAAAAAAGTTTTTCTTACTAAGACCCATTTTTCGACCGATGGTTCCTATGACAGCTACAGGTTATAGTCATCCGATCTTGACCAAAATTTGCAAATCTGTTTGAAAGCATATAATATTAATAATGGCCGAGTTTTAGGCCGCTAACATTGAAAACAAAATAGTTTTTCTCACTAAGACCCATTTTTTGACCGATGGTTCCTATGGCAGCTATAAGATATAGTCATCCGATCCAGGCGGTTCCGACATATTAGCAGCGTGCAGTAAAAAGAAGACTCTGTGCAAAATTTTAGCTCGATAGCTGTAAAACTGAGAGACAAGTTTGCGTAGAAACAGACGGACAGACAGACAGACGGACGGACAAAGCTCAATCGACTCAGCTCGTCGCCCTGATCAAGAACATATATAGTTTATGGGGTCGGAAATGAATATTTCTATGCTTTGCAAACTTCTGGGCAAAATTATAATACCCTTTGCAAGGGTATAAAAACAATGGAAAAGGTAGAATTTTTGTACATTGTAGTGATTTTGAGCACGAAGACGGTTTTATTTTTGAGCTGCTCTAAAAAAGTGTTTTGTAGGCCTGGTTAAGAGCTACAAAATTGCTGAAGACAGTAAAGGAAAATTTCAAATAGATCCTAGTACCTTCTAGAGAAATCTGGTAATCAAAATTATTTGTCGATTTACAAAAGGAACGATAAAGATCGGATGAACGATACACAAGTTATGAGCAAAAAAAGTTAACTGGTACCCCCCACTTCCTGCCAACCACCGCTGTATTCAAACAAACACAATCTTTGTGGGAGAGAGAGAGAGAGAAACTTAGAGATGAGCGTATAACAGCGAATAACGCGTATAACAGCGTATAACGCATAGAACGCGTAAAATAGCGTATAACGCGTATAACACGTATAACGAGCGAACAAATGCGAGCGACGGCATTAACTGGTACAGAGTATCTTATAGACGGGCTTGACCGACTTTCTCACTTGTTTTATTTATTTTAAATGGATAATATTTTTAAAACATAAAAACCTTAAAAAAGAAACATAAGAAATATCAAATGGGTTAAAATCATAATATTTAGTTAACATAAACATGATATTTTAACAAATTTCAACTTAGAAAACACATAAATAAGCACCTATAAAGCGTAAAAGCTTGCTTAAAAACTTATTTTATAGGTTAGGCAATTCTATCATAGGCCATTTATATTATTCAATTATCTCAATTGGTTCAAAAGTTATGATTTTTGCAACGAAAAAACTCAAATGGCGCCACAGTGCGACGTGCTCTGCTGCTGCTGCCGAAACCAAGAATGAATGTATGTGTAGCCTTACCAAAGAAGTAACATGAATTTTTGCACTATTTTTTAAGATTGACGCTTTATTGTGAAAAATTGGTTACAAATTCATTTTTTAAAGTATTGTCCATCGCTAGCCACTACTCTTTCCCATATATCTGGCAATTTTCGGTAGAGCCGCCCTGTGATGGTTTCACTCAGTTGTAGCAGCCCAATTGTCACACCAAATACAGAGCATGACCCGTATGTTTTTTGTGCTTGGAGCATGTTCCGTTCGTCTTCAAATAAAAGCCGAAAAGTAAACTTCACCGCAAATTGTGTTTTTTATCTAATAATATTCTAAAATTACATCCATTTAAAAATAGTTCTACCAGTCTTGATTCAATATAGAATGTTGCTATTGAACCAGCAACTTAATTTGCAGGCTTATAAACCTGAGCTAAAAAAAAAATCAAAACATTAACCATTTTAGTCAAAAACAACCCGCAGTAATTTCATCCCGAACCACCCACTTTCAACCTCATTAAGCTAAGCAAACACCGCCAAACCAACACAACCAACAACTTACCATCAAATGTTATTCAAAAAGTAATTTTCAATTAAAAATAACTGACAAACGGCAAATAACTTAACGCCCTTTCGTGCTCGCTGCATATAAAATAATGCTAAACAAACTCAGTATTTACTTGGTGCAAATACAGCATCCATAAGATACATAAAATTCTCAATGCCGCAATCCTACAGCCCAAACACAAATACAACAATTGATTCGAGTATAATTCTCAATCGGGGAGATCAAGCGTAAATTGCAACAGCTGTCAAGTACTTAGCTACACGGCGGTTTTCCATGAAGTACCAAACTAACAGTAACAGCCTATTAAATTGTTTACACGCCCAAGTGCAAATATTGATAAAAAGATGCAGCAGAAGAGGGTTGTTCCACCACCGCCAGCCAAATAGATTATATAGATACCGTTTATACCGTGATAGCAAAAGGTAGCAATTTGTTGTCGCTTGTCAAATGATCAGCGCCGCACACGCTCGCTCGCTCTACTCTTCGTTACGCCATTTTGTTTTCGCTTTTTTTTTTTTGCCTTCAAATGTGCAATCCCCTAGTAGGTCGGTCGGTGTGTGTCTGTCTGCAATTTGCAATTTGCCAACTAGTTTCTGTTGTCGAGTTTCTGGAAAATAAATTCCCATTTACTTTGGCGTAATTTGCCGACAGTCATTGCCAGCCCCCAAGTGCACTATAATTTACTTTTCAACAAGACCTCAATGCACGAACTGCGATACCCTGCGGTTTGTCTCTACTCTGTGAGACTTTGCATGTTGGTAATCTCTTTTTAAATGATTTCCATGCCAAGTTTTTGTAGGGCTTCGATTTTTTAAAAAACCCACATTTAAATTGCAGGGCTGGAATTAAGATTGCTCTATCTTTTAAGGGCGATATTAGGAGTTTGTCCAAAATAATCCCACTTTCAAACGTTCTGAAATAATTGACATAATTCAAGCTGTGTTAATGAACGATAAACGATTAGAAGTGGCATATCACTTGAAAGTTTTAGTAAAATGCCAGATGGGTGCCGTGTTTTCATAAACGAATGAAGTCTGGCGAGGTCTTCGAAATAGTGGGGCGTTGTTTATGAGTGAGTGTAATGTGTTGTTCACTAAACTGAACAATAAAACATGTTTTTATTCAATTGATCTTATATTTTCACTCTGGCTCGGTGATTTGCTCAGTAACTCTTCTTCACTGACATGTTCTGTAACTGCAAAACTAAGCAACTGAGCAATTTGAGTGAGTTTACTCATTGTGAAAAAATCAACAAGTGAACATGGGCAGTGAAATTTACATCCTTTACACAACACTACTTCGAAGCATTAACCGCATTAGGAAGTGATTTGTAAACTATTTCGTTACTTTCAGGGAGCTAAACAGCAACAATTATTTTAGACGCTGTAGCCGATTCAAACTCAAAACCATTACCCATTTTTTGGTTAACCAGGGCATTAGCAGGATTGTGATGAAGAAAAGCCCCTAGTTCATTACTTAAGCTAAGTTTACACATCCAAATAATTTGGCTAAATTTTGATAAAAATATGATTCAAGATTTTACAGGATGAAAAACTTAAACTATGGTTCCACGCAATAAATACGCAAATAATTTGATCAAATACGGCCGGAATTTGGCCTATATAGCCCAATTTTCATGAAAATTTGTCCAAATTATTTGCTTAATCTCCCGTCATAGTAACAAGTCGTTCCAAATAAAAAACCTTCTCCTTCTCTGTAAAATTCTTGATTTAATTTTTAAAATTGGCGCGCAATAAAAAAAACAATTATCAGCCGAGGGCAGAGGTGCTGCCAACCTAGCATTATACCATTCCAGCCCTCCCCGTGTGACCGTGGCGCAAATGCCCGAACTTATAATCAACCTACATGAGACTACCAATTGTACAAAAACCATCTAGTTGCAAAATCTAGATGGATATCGATTTGAGCAAAAACATGAACATGAGAAAACGGCCCTAAAGAAGAATTCTAGAGCCTGATCAGCATCTTTCGTGACAACTAAGTTCAAAGTGTGTGATGCGCATCCATCACAGCTGTACTATCCAGGTCTATTACTTTTAGATCAGACTCTTCTAAAAACTGTACACTATAAATGCTTTACAGAAGTTGGATGAATTATCCGTATCAGTTCCACATAATTGGTATTTCTAAGTCCGTATATAAGATATCGGCAGTCGTACAAATAAAATGATTATTTTGAAAAATACCATCGAAATTTTTTTTATACTTTCACTTTCGTAAAAATTTTTAGATTTAAAACCGGGTTTCAGTACAAAATTGTGAAAATGGAAGCACGGCTAATAGTCCTTCTTCCTCTTATCTAGCAATGATCCTATAGTTTTTGAACAGGGAATTTTTACTGAACGTCCAGTGATAGCCACAAACAGGTCCCTAAAAGAGCAGAGCGGCAACATCTTCTAGCTTTAATTTGTACCTAGGTACTTCCAAACACTGCTTATGGGCAACGTAAAGCAACGACAAATTCATATGCGTTATCTCCTCTCTTTCTTTCTGAGCCAAGGTTTTGTTGTTGGCGCTGGCGTACCTGCAACAACGACTTCATATGTGTCTCTCTTCTCGCTCTCTCCTATGTTTCTCGCAAATTTGAACGCAACAACAATGATGTATATGAGTCGTCAGCGTAGGTTAGCGAACGCTTTTTGCTATTCACGCCGACACACTCACACACACACAAACAAAAATCGTGTTTCTTTTTCTATTTATTGTGGTTGTTCTTGCTTGAGATATATTTTCTGCATTTGTAATTGTTTTCACGCGGCTGTAAGCTCATTCTGATGAAGTGAAACAATAAACCTCAGCTATGTATCTTTCGGTATTTTGGCACAACATTTTTAGTATTAATTGAGCATTCCCTGACCCCCTGACAAGCCATCTTTTTACAACTCATCACCTGCCTCTGATACAAAAATACCAAGTCACAGTCATGTAACCCTTTTCTACAAGTATAAAATGTAACCCACTGTGCACAGTTCAGCCAGTTCTCTATGCTGTGCTTCCCAAACTAACAATTTTCACCACAGGTTAACCCGAGCAAAAAAAAAAACTCCATATCCCTAACGAGACGTAGTATTTTTTGTTATTCTGGCGATTTGCTGCTGTAGCAAAGGAGCAATGCACGAAAAAGTGGCAAATAATGCAAATGTCTGACATGCAAGTGGCTGGGGAAACGCCTTAACAACCTCAGTAGAACATTTATACATGTTTATATAAAGCATACGCCTTGCTGGCCAGGCAACACTCTATTTTTGGATAATAAAAAAATTCACTAAAATCGAAGCAGCTGCAAACGAAGCGCCGACAAAAGCGCACATGGATAAACGGAGTAACTGCAATTAGGCGTAATAAACAAAAAGTTACACGAATCGCACAACAACAAGGAGTTTATTGTGCCGGGTGGAAGAGGAGGGAGGTGAAGAGCGAGAGAGCGAGTGGTGGGGTGGTAGAAAACGCATAGTTAATTGCGGGTTTTTCAAACGAACGAACCCTGAAACGAACCTTTTTTTGCGCACTTGAATCACGGCCAGCGAACGCGTTTTTAAGGGTAAGTTCATACAGGATCAGCATGATAAAAAATGGCTACACACTGCGATCTCAGTGTAGAAATTGCAACAAATCGTCTAGTGCCCTCAGCAAAGCATCAACCCAGCATCCCATCATCGCATCATCACCAACCCCTTTGTAGCACCCATTCAAAACCAAAAAAAAAAATCCAAATTGTGTAAAAAAACAGAGCAACTGTCGTAGGTTGCAAATGGTTGACGTCTCTTTTTTTGTTCGACACGATTACATGAGCAACCGGGCAGCCTTTAACAGTCCACAGAATTTGTATCTAATAAACTTCCATATGCGCTAGGCTTATTAGGCATAAATGTTTGATTGAGTTCGTTTTTTTTCCGTTTCGTAACCAGATGATGAGGGTGCCCAGAGCTAGGAGGAAAGTTAGTTGGTAGCTGCTGGTTGGTGGTGGTTGAATTTTCTGATTGTGTTTCAAAAATGTTACAAGTTGATTATGCTCATTTTTTGTACTCATCAAGTGCAGCTTAAATGATTAGAATTTGTTTTGGAGGGTTGGAGAATTTATTAAATATGGATATGTTCCCATAAAGCATGAGAAGTGTAAGAGATACTTGAGATAAGCTGATTTGATTAATAGACGAACGAACAAAAATCTTAAAAATGCTTATCTTTTAGAAGTATACAATTTTGATTAGACTGGAATGACAAATTCAATTATTATTGTCAAAATATTTTTTTTTTTTTGAAAATATCTTTGGTGTGTGGTATTTAAGATTTATTAAAGCAGCAGCAGGTAGCTAAGTAGCAGGATAATCTGTCTTCAGCATAGGCAAAAAATATTTGCCATAAATTGCTGCAAGAAAGTTTGACACTTTATACAATTAAACAAACTTTTTAAGAATTACCCAAATCATATTTGTCAAAATCATTTTATTCCTACATCCAAGGTTTTATTCATTCAGTAACCCTCAAACAAGCAAGGCATATAGCCATTTTAAGAGAGTTCCAGTTCCAGGTATTCAAGCAATCAACGATCAAAGTGCTTGGGAACATCGGAAAAAGTCAAACTTTATTTATTTAGAAACTTGACAGTAAACAGATACTTTTGCCTTACCGATACACCGATTGCCTTAATGAATGCCAGAATCTGTCTCCAATCTAGGTTTCTTAGCTTCCTAGCTTCAGACAAGTCTTTTCCCAGGTGACTGGTTTTGCTTTCTATTCCAATGGAAACTCTAAAAGTGTTTTTAAGATCCTTTTGTGATTTTTCATCTCAATTGGATGACGGACTAAGTTCAATTTATTATAAATCAATATAAAATGGTTATTTTTACTTGTACTAAATTCGTGCAATTGTATGTAATAGGCAGAAGGAAGCATCTCCGACCCCATAAAGTATATATGTTCTTGATCAGTAGCAATCGCCGAGTTGATATAGCCTTGTCCGTCTAAACGTCTGTCTGTATGAACAGTACTCATTGAACACCAAGTTCTCCGACACTAAAAGAGCTAGAACAAAACAAATTTTAAATGTAGACTCCTACTGTCTGAGCGCAGATAAAGTTTGTTTCAAGTTTTTGCATCGCCCCTCGTCCCCCCACAATAAAAAAAATGTGTGAGTGTAGTTAACACACTTAACACTCTTTGATGTGAAGCATGATTCTAAATTTAAGGGATTATTTTCAAAATCATAAGCTACCTCAATGGTATAAAAATTGGAAGATATAATAATCTAAGTCTTAAAATAGCAAAAAAATATAAATAATTGTAAACCCTCTCTCCCCCCTCCTCCACTATGTTTCCCTACTGTTACTACACTGTACCTACACTATTCCCACACTGTTTCCACTATTATCCCACACTGTTCCCACACTCTTCCTTCACGGTTCCACAACTCTTTCCACATTCTACTCATACTGTTCCCAGACTCTTCTTCCCGCTCTTTCCACAATCTTACCCCCCGCCCCACCTTCTGCCCACCATCTTGTCATCTTGTGTATGTGTGTGTGTTTACCGGAAACAAAACAACAAATCATTTTGTGCATATTTAATGCATGACGTCACGCGTCACGTGACGCTGAAATCAAATTTTAGTCCTACTAAAAGCTTCAAACTCTTATTGAATCATTTCAATTCATTTGTTTCAAAGTTTCCTTGAGTCAAAGTTAAGCTGCCGTGTGTTGTTATCTCGTGTGTCTTACTATCAAAAAATGCTATTAATATATTTATGATTCAGTTCGCGTTAACAGCGTTGATTTTGTTTTAAATTTCCTACGCTGAATTTTCTTATTATTGAAAAAACAAGGACAATTCTCGTGATGTATGTAATAAATTTAATAATGTACCCTAAAATAGTAAATAAAAACACATAGAGTCTGGAACAATAGACGAAATAATAACAAATATTAGTAGTGGTCTAAGCATAAGCGCAGTTCACAGCTAAGGGATCTGCATGATAATAAAACCGCTAAATAGGGAAGAAACTGTTTTCAAGATTACAAACGACCACACATAACTACAAAACCATGATTATGACCAATGGTAAAGTATATAGTCAAGATCATAATAAATATTTAAAACCACTTTTCGAGACTGGATAATCAATAAATGTCGAAGATATACCAAATGAGAACTAAACAGTAAAAATGCAACGAAACTGACATAATTTATTTATCAATTCATCATCCATTATCCATACATGGTATTTATTGCGGTTCAGTATTGTCATAATCATGGCTATATAGTTTCTTAAGTACTTAGCGGTTTTGTTACCATGCAAATCTGGTAGTACATCTGGTGCATTGATCTCTGCATGATGTACTTTTGTTTTGTATACGAACCCTGGTTGCTAGTGTTAATAGTGTTGATGGTGTTAACAGTGTTATCACTAATGCCTACTGCTGCTTGTTGTTTTTAGTGTTTCTTGCTAATGCTCGCACTCACACTTGCTTTGTTAACGAATCGAAGTAGGTCATCAACTCCCAATCAGACACTAGATTATTTATTAAAGTGATTGCTTTCACAGTGTGAGCATTAATACTGTTGCCTGTAACACACGATTTATTATAATGAGGGAGAATAATTTTTTGTTTAGAGTGCACTCTTGCAGGGCTCTAACTCACATATATATTCGAAATATCATTAACCTGTGAAATTTGCATAAAGATCGGATAATAAATAGCTGGGTTATAAAAAACGATTCATATTTTTCGGCTTTTCCTTACTGAACACAACTTTTGTCAAATATTTGGGCTCAGCAAGCGCCTAATATCTTAACATTAATGATAATACTCTGTTCTTTCCTGAGTAGCGGGTATATCGAACTCGAGCAGGGCCGACCTTAACATACGCTCTCGGTATATGCCGAAAATGATTTATCTATTATCCTGACCAAATGAGTAACAAAAATCATCCAATGGATCAAAAAAAATTTTTTTTTGTATGGTACCGATCGAAACCATTACTAATTTATGCTTGCCAATCTCAAATTTACAAATTCTCCTGATATTTAGAAAATTGTTTTAATAAACACAAAAAGTTCTCTCAAAACTCGAAAACGAGGCCCAAAATAAAAATTTTAGGAAAACATTAGGAAAGGCGTTTTCTAAAAAGCATGGTTAATTTTTTCTAAAATCAGTTTCATGGTTTCAAACCGGTTTTCAACCGAACTAAACCGTAACCGAACCGCTAATTCCAGCTGATAAAACGACTTTACTTTCGAAAATTCTGAACCGAAAACCACAATGTAAAATGGTTCGGTTCGGTTTAACTCACTGGCTAGTTTTAAGACTTAAAGTGCTTACCTTTAGACATTGATACTTGTAATTTATGGAATTTTATTCTTTTCCCTAAGATAAGTTTTATCCTTCTCTCAGTTAAATTAAGCTTTGCCGATGGATCCTCTACAGGGGAGGTTTCTTTCTGTACGGCCCTTAGCGTTTGTAAGGAGCGCGGCATATATTCCTTTTGTTCGATTTTATCCGACATATCGTTACCGTTCATGCCGTGGTGGCAAACAATCCAATCGATTAATGAACTGTTTTCGAAGTGGAATCCTTTTGGACTAAGACCAAGTATCCAACTTCATATATTTGGGGGCATTTATAAAATGATTTTAAAGCTATTCAAAAGTTTTCAAGGTACCCAGTTCACATATTTACTAAAGAAATCATAGCATTCGGAACATCTAAAACGGAAACTGGCTAAATGTACAATAAATTAAGATTGAACCACTGAACCGAACCGAAATGCGTTTGAGTTAGCTGCAAAAACTACTTATTTAATGAAACGAAAATATTAATATTACGAAAATGTAATAACCACTGAACAGAAGCAGTCCTTATTTCCGAGCGCTTTGCATCCCTGCCAAAAATTTTGCTTCTTTCCTAATTTCTTACAAATACGAAAGATTTTCCGAAAAAAATTTTCTTTATAATATGTGTCATTAAAATTAGGCTATAAGAAAATAAATTTTTTTTTAGAATTATTCAAAATTTCAAAATTTAAACATAATTTTCTAATTGAAAGTCATTGTCAAATTTTTCGAGATTTTTTGTCGTCGGATTAAAAAATTTGTATTATATTTCAGAAAAGCTAAGAATTATATTTAGAATTTTGATTTCCTAAAACGTAGGCTGAATAATAAATCCGAATTTCTTATTTTCAGAGCTAATGTGGGGCATTTTTTTTTAAAGTTTAGTTTAGTTTGCTGAACAACTTCAAAGACCGACAACAAGTATTGGTAAGTCTTTGTGAAAAACAACAAACTATAAAATGTATTGACAACTTTGCTTAGTCTGGATATCGAGCTCACTTTATTGTACTGATCACGAAAGGAAAGGCGTCTCCGCGCACTGCATCAACGCGCAAAATTTTTTCCCACACGTCTAAGATGCAACTTTTATTATACTCTGTACCAAAGGTACACAGAGTATATTAAGTTTGTGCAAAAGTATGTAACAGGGAGAAGGAATCATTTCCGACCATCTAAACTACATATATTTTTGATCAGCATCAACAGCCGAGTAGACATATGTCCGGCTGTCTGTCCATCCGTATGAACGAAGAGATCTCAGAGATGGTAAGAGATGGAGGTTTGACATGTTGGGGACATAAACTTCTTAAATTTGCAGGCAGATCACACGATTATTTTCAATTTTAGCCACGCGCCCTCCCGCCCTCGCAATTTGGAAAAACCTCATATCTCGCACATTTTAGTAGATTGGTGGTTTGTACCATCAAGAGATATATAGTGATTAAGATTATTTATCGATTTGCAGAAGAAATGATAAAGATCGGATGAACGATACTTTAGTCATGATCAAAAGAAAGTTCGCTGCGGCAGCGCTGGCTTGCTGGATTGCCAAATGGTCACAGTAGTGGCCATTTATTGATTTTAAAAATCCCTCAACAAGACTTGGAGAAAAACTTCAAACCGATCCGAGCACAGGTGTAGGTGTTGTTTCTTTAGCTTTACTTCATTTACTTCCCATAAAGATTCTACCGGTAAACAACTTAAGCATGCTCGTGTACCACTCCCTCTTTTCATTTTTTGCTCTAAATCTAATTACGGTCCGATTTTGCGCGATTTCGAAGATATCGATAAGAACGAATCACTTGTGTTCTCCTTTATGAATTAGGGGTACTTATGGATACATCCTCTATAATAGCTGCTTTTATATCTGTGAATATGAAAGTCGTCAATTTCTTTTAAGCGCCATTCCCGAAAATTCTTCTTAAACCGATAAGTACACATGCCTCCTAACCCACTAAAAAGAGGCTATTTATTCCTTAAGAATATACAAATAAAAATCCCAAATGTAAAACTAAAAAAATGCATAAATCAGCATTGAAGAGCACTTCAAATGACAACAATAGCAAATATTTACATTAAGCCAGCTCTTGGGACTACAAGGTCCTTCGACATCCGTTAAAATGGGGAAAGGGTACAGAAAACGCTAACCAAAATCAAACTTCTCTCACCCGCCAAAATCTTTTGTGCAAAAAATGCAACTTCAAAACAATTACCTTCGGCCAGGCTTGGCAAAGCACTTCGAGATTCGAGAATCCGGATTCAGGATATACACGCACTCGGTCTCGTACCGCATGCGCAAAACTGCGCAAATAAACAATTAAAATGTCACAATGATTGCCAGGGTACCCGTGTCAGGAAATCAAAAAACCACGAAGCAAAATAAATCGCTGAATGCGTTGTTGTGAACCCCCAAAGGACTGGCGAGTCCTGCATATTGTATTTATTCAAAAGCGCATTTTACAACCACGTGGCGAGGCAAGACATCATCTAACCCCACGGGCAACGTGCGCACTCAGGCGAACAGAGCCAACAGCCAGACAGAAGCGAGGGCGAGGATAAAGACGCAGTGAGTCCTGTGAAGGCGTTGCACAAACAACAACAGAAATCCCAATTAAAAATTGAAAAGCGCGCGCGAAAAAATCGAAAGTTAAACAGGCAAAAATAAAGAAGGAAAACGATGTTAAGTTGTGGCTACCATGCTGGGCCAAACAACTTGCAGACGAAATCCTTCCTACACGCTGAGCCTTGTCTGTGACATTAACAATTGATAGACGACAGACGACGACAACCGCCTGGAAAGGCTCTGAACTTTGACAGATTGTCGCGCTCAGTTGGCAGCTTCTGAGGACACTTTCCATTTCATTTCATTTCACACACTCGGAGGCAAGCCTACGCTTGATCCTGTAGCAATGCTTGGGGCGATTTCTTACCCTTTTGGGGCTACGGTTTCGCACTCAAGTGTTTGTTTTTTTTTGGGCCACCCCAAGTGCCTGGGCATTTTACAGTTCTTAGTTAGTTATAGTATAGTGGTTTGCTCTAAGGAAAGTAGGGGGAGTTTATTATGAATTCAACGGGGTGCCCAAACAACTCCAACGGAAGCGCCAACACCATTACAATTAAAAGAAATCATTAATCGAATCATTAACCAAAAATGCTCAGTAGGGTTTGCCATTACATCATGAACGAACAGCGCTTGCAAATCATTGATTTTTTTTATCAAAATTCGAACTCTGTGAGAAATGTGTTTTTATTGAAAAATTGTCTTCATCAACGAATCTCATTTTTGGCTCAATTGGTACGTCAACAAACAGAATTGCCGAATTTGGTCTGAAGAGCAGACAGAGGCAGTTCAAGAGCTGCCAATGCACCCTGAAAAATGAACTGTTTGGTTCGGTTTGTGGGACGGCGGCATCATTGGAACGAACTTTTTTAAAAATAATGAAAAATGGAAGAATTGAACTTGGTTGACATGTGGTTTCAACAAGACGGTGCCACATGTCACACGGCACGCGAAGTCATGGAGCAATTGAGAGGCTACTTTGGTGAGCAATTAATCTCACGTTTTGGACTAGACCATTGGCCGCCAAGATCATGCGATTTGACTCCTACTACATGAAGTCTCTCGTGTACAGGGACAAGTCAGCCACAATTGCAGCCCTCGAAGACAACATTACAGATACCGGCGAAATTGGGGCTTACGGATGGACCACTTCTAGCGTAGCTGTGGGCAATATTTACTTGAAAAATTCTTATCTATGTAACAGAAAGAAGGAATCACTTCCGACCTTTTAAAGTATATCCGCGCTATCTTACTCTCAGGTGCTTATGTATGCGGATGATCTTAAGCTTTGCCTGTCTTACGGCGATCCAGTATTACCTCTTCTCCTACAAAAGGACTTAAACTCTCTCAATAATTGGTGCATGATTAACAGTCTGCCACTCAACAATTAGAAATGTAAATATTTAACTTTTCATCGTAATACACCTTATCTATACGACTACATGATTAAGGATAAGCCACTGCAGCGAATCTATAAAGTCGACGACTTGGGAATACAATTAGTACCCTAGCTATGTTTCAATGGTCATATATCGGTTATTATTAATAAAGCTATGGAAGTTCTTGGCTTCATCAAAAGATGGTCTAAAGAATTTAATGACCCTTATGTCACCAAACAACTATACGTTTCTCTGGTCAAACCTATTCTTGAGTATGGATCATGTGTCTGGTCTCCACACTACCAGAAATATCAGAATCAACTCGAATCTGTAAAAAAACAGTGCTTACTTTTCGCCCTGCGCGGCTTAAATTGGGATCCAAATAGGCATCTTCCACCATACGAGCACAAACTATGCAGATTGGACCTTTCATCCCTGATTAATCGCAGGATCCACCTTAATGCTTTTCCTTCATAAGCTACTGTCAGGTGAGGTTTACTCAAGCGCTCTGTTCAGCCTAATATGCTTTTCGGTTCCGGCACGGGTAGCGAGAAATTATGTGTCGATTTATTTAAATCAGCGGTGGGCAAGCCCTTGCTCCCATTGCTCCGAGATCTTTTTTTTCGGCAATTGGTGCCAGTCAGCCTCATAATAAACTGCGTCGCAATTAACTCGCTTCAAATTGTGAACAAAAACAAAGACAATGCGAATCGGAGCAAGGCGCCTACAAGACGCGCACACAGTCCGTCTTTCTGTCTGTCTGGTTTGACATCTATGGGACAAATACTTCTAATAATTGCAGGCAGATCAAGTTTCTTTTCAATTTTTGCCACGCCCCTTTCAATACAAAGTATATATATTACAGTAGTGCTAGACCGACTTTCGTACTTGTTTTTATACCCTGTTCCCATTAAAAATGGGAAAAGGGGATCTTTAAGTAGTGAATATGTTTGTAACAGCCAGAAGGAAGCTTCTCCGACCCTAAAAAGTATATATATTCTTGATCAGCATCAACAGCCGATTCGATATAGCCATGTCCGTCTGTATGAACGCGTCGATCTCAGATACTTTAAGAGATAGAGCCACAAATTTTTTCATGTACACTGCTCGCCACTTGAATAGGACACCTCTAAAGTCGATTTTCTATAGTTAATTGCTGCTAAACCAAGCCATCTAGGAAAATAATTTTTGTTTTCTTATAAAGTTTATTTAAATGTAGTAATTAGACGAAAATTACAAAATTATTCAAAAGTTGTAAGTATACAAAAAACATTGTTAACCAATAAGTAACAAATTTTGGAGTCTTCATTTTGCACCACTTGAATAGGACACTTTATCTAAAAACCATTTAAGAATATTTCAGTCCTTTTCAAATAACAATATTACTTAAATAAGAAATTACATGTTTTTAAACCCAAAAAAGTTTTTAATAGTGTGTTGAGCCTCCTTTTTTCTCCAAAACCTCACACTTTCGGTTTGGAAGGGATGCATACAATTTTCCCAAATAATTCAACGATATCGAGCCCCATGCTAATTTGATAGCTGCAATTAGATCGGGAACGCTCGAATATTGCTGACCTGATCCATATACTTCACGTGTTAGCCAGCCCCACACATTCTCAATGATATTCAAGTCCGATGAATAGGGTGGCCAGTTTAATAACTCCACGTTTTGGCTCGCTATATACGATTTAACAATCCGGGCCGTATGTATAGGGGCATTATCATGTTGATAAATCCATTTTAGATTTGCAAAAAGAGTTTGGAAGTATGGAAAGGCCTCTTTCAATATACCATTATAACACAACGCATTCATGGTGGTTGGAATAAATTTAAGCTCACAGGTGCCATAATAGGAAATGGCCCCCCATACCATAATACCTCCAGCACTGCTGTGCAACTTATCAAGATGGTGTGGTTCTTTTCGAAGATCATGAAAATAGTAGCCGTAGCCATCGGGTCCCTCCAAATTAAACTTTTTTTCGTCCGAAAAGACAACACGTTGCCACTCCGAAGTCCAGGTGACATGTGCGCGCGCGAAATCAAGGCGTTGTAACTTCCGAGCCGGGTTAAGAGGTGGCTTCTTCTTGATTTTTAGTCTGTTCAGGTGTGTAGCATTATTAATAACACGACGCATGGTTGTCAAACTTGCTTTAACGTTGCATTTTTTCCTTATCTTGGCCAAAGAGTCGTGCGATTTGGAAGCTTCTCTTAATATAAGTCGCTTGTCCGCGATGGTAAGCACACTGTGGGTGCAGCCCTTCATGTTTTTACCATAATTAGCCTCATTTTTTAAAAAATTTGTTCTGGCGTTACGGCTCCTGTCGACTTTTTTTTGCTATTTTGGCAATAGAAAGGCCAGAATCCTTGTAAGCTTGGATTTTTCCTTTCTCCGACTCAGATAATGAAGTGCCACGCCCCATTTTAATTTTTTTTAAATTTTATATACACTTCAATTAAAGCAAAAAGTTTAAGTAAAAAATTTGTGTGCACGTGTCAACGATACCGACCAAATAAAATGCATGTTCTATTCAAGTGGCGCAAAAATTCCATTGAATTTTTGCGAATGCTCACATAAAGTGCAAACAACTTTATAACGGTTCTATTCCAAAACTTGGAATATACCAAAAAGAGCGAAGAACGCTTGCACAAAGATAATATGCAAAAAATACCGTTATTCTACCATTTCGTTTTCGAGTTACGAGCAGTTTTAAAGAGAGCATACAGGGTGTCCTATTCAAGTGGCGAGCAGTGTATGTAGGTGTATACCGTACCCATATCGAGTTTGTTTCAGATTTTGAAAATTCCGTCTACTTCACCATTTATCAGCGAAAAACTGTCTGTCTGTCTTAAAAACTATGAGAGAAATAACAAACTATAAAACTATGAATAAAGTCAAAACAAAAAGTAAAGTATTGGAACCCACAAAACTGGACTAAAAGGGGTAAAAATAGCCATTGTTTGCAACTTTAAGCTCGAATTACTAAAAAGCTCGACGTGATGGACCATTTCTGAAAACAGATTCGTGTTCAGGACACGAAAATCATCTAGAATCACCACCAACTCTTCAATATACTGGAAAAAGTCTAATTTTGTTACATTGTGAAACCGACATTTTTAAATGAAAATGGCTTTATAGTTTTTCAAAATATTCTCCATGAAAATTTATGCACTTTTGCATACGCTCGAACAAATTTTTCCACTTCGATTTAGGCAGAAGATTGGGAATAAAAAGAAATCATTCTGTGCTAAGTCAGGGCTGTACGGCGAATGACCCATCAATTCGACGTTTTGGCCAGTCAAAAAGTCGAAAGTAGAACTAATGTTTAGGGATGCCTCAATCGTACGGTATGTCATATGACAATCTGACATTATCAGTTCACGCACAGCATCGATGTTTTCTGGCACAACAATCGATTTTGGACGACCTTCACAGAATTCGTCTCTGAGCGAACTACAACTACGTTTGTATTCACTATTCCTGCGCTTTATCGCCTTATAAAGAACTGATTTCATCGACACTTTCTTGCTGACCTCTTGTTGGATATTATCCACGTCGAAAGATGTGAAATCCAGCGAAAACATTCTGTTGAAATTTCAATTTTAAAGCCAAATCGATTTTGTCAACTCACTGTAAACAACACAAATAGCGCTAGTACATCAAAACGTTGTGAGACCGTTTGTGCTAAAAAATGTCGAACTTTAATTTGGTATTACCAGACTTTAACTATTGGCAATAGTGTTACCAGTTCCCGACATATAAATATTACCCCACATATACCCTTGCAGCAGCATTTAGATAAATAAAGCTTTAAAATAAAATTTTATTCAACAATTTTAGCTGAATGATTTCCCAAACTCAGCAATAGATGAAGCCATTACTTTGACCTTGCTGCTGGCCAGTTTGTTATATGATTTTGACCAAACTTCCCAAAACTGTGTGGAGAACGGTAATATTCATAAAAGTAAAGTATGAAGTCGCTACAATTGAAATAAAAAAGTTTTTCTAACTTGAACTACTTTTTCGACCAATCCTTCCTGCGGCACCTATATGATATGGTCAAACTTAGCAACATTAAGTGAAAGCATATAATATTAATAAATATAAAGTTTGAAGGCGATAGCATTAAAATCAAAAACATTTATCTTACTAAGGGCCGATTTCTCATCTTCTACATAGAGCTATCTGTCACATAAACTTCCAAATAACAGTAGCATAGCAGCTATCTAGAAGATAAGAATTTGGGCATGGGACTTTTTTTCAGACCTATCTTTTCTATGGCAGCTATATAAATCCGGGATCGACCGACTTCTGACATTGTATGGGATTGATTTTAGTTCGGATATCTTGAATTTCTTTTTGCGTAACTGCTATGAGTCAAATAATCCTATGACACGAACTAGTAAAGAGAAAAACTTCTAGATAGTCTATAAAATGATTCTTGATTCTTTTAAATTAAAATGGGAAATCGCCTTTAATATGTATGTTGCTAAAATAACGGCAGTGTTGTCCAAACATCAATTAAAAAAGGGTAAATAAGAAATGTAGATTCTCACCTCACGATAAAGTAGCTTTTTTGAACTCTCCCGACGCCAGTACCTTCACGGATTCTGTGTGTTGTTTTCCTCAATCAACAAATTTATATACGTTCCGTTGTTTGATGTCTTGAGTTAATATTTAAATTTAATTTCTTTTGCCGTTTCTGAACAAAACTTCAAAGTGCTTCTTATTTTTTTTTTGTCGAACTAATCACCTGCAGGTTAAATTTGTTGTTTGTTTTTTAGAAATACACACGTTTAATTTGCACCGCAAGGAACCGCAAAAGGACGTAAATTACAACCGCGCGTTCAAGACGTCAATTTCGAAATGCAAATATTTGATTTATGAAAGCCAAAGTAAATTAAGGCAAAAAGTCAAAAAACAAAAACACATCCTACTGGTGAGTGAGAGCAAGGATACGCAAGCGCTCTCTCTGGCCGCCTACAAGCAAACTTTTCTATGTTCGATGTTCGCGAATAGTTGCCGACGGCAAAGTCATACGGGGCCAGAATCCGCGCTCTCTTTCACGCTCTCGTGCGACCACGAAACAACTACCGTTATGTGGCTCAATCGAGTAAAAGGCAACACATTGAGGAACATCATTATCATTTTATCCATGAACGTCATTAGGCGCCCCCTGTTTTCGTCTCGCTCTAGCACCCATAGAAGTAAATTTTTTGTCCATGGGGTGTTTTGCTACGGAAGAGCAATATGTCAAAATGTGTGTGTGTGTGCGAGAGTGTGTATGTGTGTGCTATTAACGCCATCATGCTCGTCATCATCTGCTGCTGCTGCTGCTGGGCCCAGGCAGCTGTTGTCGTTCATTGCTGACTGTCCTTTTCCTAAGCGTTGCCCCTATATTCTCTCCCTTCCCTCCCCTCCCCGCCTACTCCCCTTTTCTTTTTTGCTGGGTGAGTACATATTTGTACTGCAATTTGGCATCGTCGCGCGCTGCTCTTGTGATTTGCCTCTTTTTGCGTTCTCATTTACACAGGTGAGTTTTTGGGTGCCCCCCGGTTCCTCCTCTCTCCCTGCCGCTCCCGCTGTGCGCCATTATGAAAACGCTCTATGGAATCAGTAGTTTTGGGCCTGTGAAATATGTTCACAATGACTTTTTCTCCCGATGCCATGCCAACCTTGTGTGTGAGTGTGTGTGAGTGCATGTGTTTTGTAATGGAGATGCTTTCAAAATCCATACAAAAGGAGAGAGAGGGCAAAGGCAAAACGATTGAGCACCCTGGGAGATTTTTTAATCAAATAATTACTGTAATTAGATGCATGGAAATGTCAAAGTTGAAAATTTCCCAGGCGGAATCTAACTATAGAGAAAGGACATGTAGAGAACTAATAAATGAGCACAGCTTTACATCTGGAAGCTGAAGAGGTACTACATGATATTCTCAAATATTACAACGAAAAGATCTCACAGTTTATTGAATTAAGAAAACGCTTTCCTGTATCAAGACTTTTACGTACTTCGTGTGAGCCGAACAATTGTTGAAGAGCATTCATCTAGAATCCTGAGTTCCGAGCATACCATAGTACTCTTGTAGACTTCTTTTAATTAACCATCCCTCCATAATTAACCGTAGATCTATGCTTCGTGCAGTGGTGTCCAAACTCACACAATCAAGCATTGCGCTTGTGTGCGTAGCAGCGAAACACGAAGTAAACGTTTAACATGAGCAACAAGCAAATGAACAAATGACTCGTGACTCGCAAGCCGCCGAGCGTGCTATTTATAAAACATACGTTTTCTCTCTCTCTCTATACCAGTGCTGCCACTTTAACAATTTAGTTGCTAGATCTAGCAACTTTTAAAAAAATTTGCAACTTTTTTTTTTAAATGCTATTAGCAACAAATCTAGCAATTTTAGCAACTTTATTAAGAAACTAGAAATTATTTAATTTTCTTTAGAATTTTTTACTTTTTTTATACCTTTGTGCAATTGACTGCACAAATTACGATTAATAGTGGTTCACAAAGATATCGAAACTTCTATTTGACTCAGTGGTTCGATTATATGAACAACTTGAAAGTGTTCGCTCATTCTTTTGCTTTGTTTTGTGATTGGGTTAAGTCGCCAAAAATTTATAAGCAAAATTTTCGTGATGCCTGGCTACAAGATGAGGAGTTCAAGCAATGGTTTCGCAAGGATTGCGCTGATTCAAATTTTGCAAATCCGCAATAGGCGCACAGCTTTTTGATATCCGCCACCTCAACAAAAAATATGTGGCTGCGATTGGCGCATTTACCCAAAAAAATAAGTTGTCTTTCGTTCCAAATTCAACAAAAACTGAGGAACAGGAAGCGGCACTATGCTTACACATTGCCAAACACACGGCGATTGCGACAAGTGATCATATTTTCATCAATAGATACATATATTTGTCGAAAACGAAAACTTTAATGGCTTAGCAATTTTCACATAGTTTTTAGCAATTTTTAGCAACCTTTTTTCCCAAATCTAGCCATTTTTGCTTCGGAGATTCTGGCAGCACTGCTCTATACGTGTGACGACTGCAACGCCGGCAGATTTATGAGTTCCTATCCCATGGGATAGGCTTTTGGCATGTTGGACACCACTGGCTTGATATAATCTTTATACAAACACTAATTAATGGCGAAGCGACGCATCTGAGTTGGTTTGCCAAATTAACCTCAATGTTCCTATTAGACCAACTCGTAATTTCATCCCCTTATCACTGAATCGTTGTACTACTTACTATGCCTTGCATAAACCGTTTCCTGTCCTTTGTGCTGATTACGATAAGCTCTACCGAGTAATCAACTCGGAAGCTTCTCTTGGCAGCTAATATCTTAACATATTTAACCTTACTTTATGTTTTTCATTTCGTTGGTGGCTGCGCCTCTCGGTCGGTTGGGCGGGAGGTGGGCTGCTATTTTGCCTGAGGTTTGCGCGTAACAAGCCTCGGGGCCGTGTCGCATGGGCCACTTGAACGTACTGCGCATTGTATGTCAACGTCCCCACATCCCGGAAAACAAAATTTCTACGCTTTCTTCACACAAAAAATACCTGGTGGGCAAAATTAACTACTCTGACAGTAATTTGTTATACCCTTGCCAAGGGTACTATAATTTTGCCCAGAAGTTTGCAACGCATAGAAATATTAATTTCCGACTCCATAAACTATATAAATTCTTGATCAGGGCGATGAGCTGAGTCGATTGAGCTATGTCCGTCCGTCTGTCTGTCTGATTCTACGCAAACTAGTCTCTCAGTTTTAAAGCTATCGCGCTGAAAATTAGCATAGGGTCTTCTTTTTACTGCACGCTGCTATTATGTCGGAGCCGACCGTATCGGATGACTATATCTTATAGCTGCCATAGGAACCAACGGTCGGAAAATCGGTCTTAGTGAGAAAAAGTTTTTTGTTTTCAATGTTAGCGTCCTCAAACTCGGCCATTATTAATATTATATGCTTTCAAACATATTTGCAAATTTTGGTCAAAATCGGATGACTATATCTTACAGCTGCCATAGGACCGATCGGTCGGAAAATAGGTCTTCGTGAAAAAAAACTATTTTGTTTTCAAGTATTTCGTTCTTAAGATCGTTGATTATTAATATTAAAATCTCTGATACTAATTTGAAAAAGTTAATCGACATCGGGTGACTATATCTTATGGTTGCCATAGGACCGATCGTTCGGAAATTGAGTCTTAGTGAGAAAAAGTTTTTGGTTTTAATTTTATCGTTCTTAAATTCGGCGATTGTTCATTTTATATGTTTTCAAAAAGATTCGCGAAATTTGGTGGGAATCAGATGTTTATCTGTCGGAAAATGGGTTTTAGTTAGAAAAATGTTTGTTTTTTTTGTAAGCGTTCTTAAACTCAGACATTTCAAAACCAGCATTTGCAAGGGTAAAAAAACTTCGGCTCAGACGAAGTTAGCTTGGCCTTCTCGTTACTCTGGGGGGACTTGAACTCGGGGCCCCTTGGACTGATTAAAAACACGGTTGGAACGACGCCTTAAACGACTGAGCTACGTCGCGCGTCTGAGGCAAGGCATCTAATGTGTTACTTGTATTGAGTCAGATGTACTTGTATTGAAAACATACACCAATTTTCGCTTGTTTGTAATTCTTAAGTTTGAATTCATTACTCTCATTTATATACGGGGCTGAAATTTGCACACGTTTTGTGTAGATTTCCAACATTTAGCAGACACCATTTGTAATTCTAAACGTTTATTTAGAAAACCTACATGTCGCGTGTGGAGAGCAGTTTTCTAAATGAAAAATATAAGAATTCACTACTGATTTAATTGATTTGATTGAATTTCCACACGCGACTGAAGGATTTCAATATCCAAACGTTAATGTAGAAAACCTAAAGGTTCGTGTGGTATTCAGATTGCTGCATGAAAAATGTAGAAGTTATTTGGAAATAAGCTGATTTTCTATTGTCGTATAGACTTTGCTTTTGCCCACGCAGCATTTAGCTTTTCTACACGCGGCGTTTAGCTTTTAAATATCTACACGTTGCATGAAGTTTTTCTGCATGCAATTTAGCATGCCGCAATACGTTTGGTTTTTGATTGACGTTTCTACACGCGCCGTGCAGCCAATTTGGTTTTCTCTGTGTAGATCGTCATCTCCTGAAAGTGATATTAAAGGCATATTTAAGAAATATACAAGAATGTCGAAAAAAGGATCCGATGACATTGTTCTATTTAAGCAGACTTTTCAGCATTTTCCTAACCTTTTCCATCTTTATTGACATTTCCATTTCCACAATTCGCAAAAAGTTCCATAAGCTGGCATTCATTTTGTCTGGCGTTTGAGTTATTTAATAATAATGACAACCTTTCCAGCAGCACCAGCAGCAGCTGCTTTTCATGAAAAGCTCAAGAAATCAACTTTTTGCATTTCCACACCTCAAGTGTCTCCAACAATAAAAAGCAACGAACGGAGGCTGGTGTGAGACAAGATGAAGATGATGGAGAAGGAGAAGAGGGGAGAGCATTCATTACAGCAATTGAAATGGACAAAAGCCAAATTCAAGGCAGAAAGACGACGACGAATTGTGCAAGCAAGTTGAAAAGGGATAATAAAATGTTTGCATATAAAATATTAAATAAAAAGACTGAGGAATGGTTGTAGGAGTACCGGAGAGCAGGAGTGGAGCGGCAGGCGTAGGCACAACTTTTTTTTACATAGCCTCACGCAACGAAATGAGCGAGCAAAATGACAGAGCCCCAAAAGCGTCAGGTGAGTGCCTGGGTCCGGGGTCCAGGCAAAAAGCTCAACGCCTAAGTAAATAAAACGTAGCTTCATGTACATCAGGAACAACAGCGATATGATGATGATGAGCACAACGCAGTTGGTGGGCGTGTTGCTGCAGGGGAAACCAAAAATGGTAGCGCATGCGTCTCGAAACATGAAGATGAAGAGCACCCATTTTGATATGCCCAAGCGGTGGGTGTGTCTTAATGCTTGCTCACACACACACACACACACACAGAGAACCGGTCCCTTTCGCCAGCCACTTGATTAGCCTCGACATTTTGTTACTGTTACTCTCCCTCTCTCTTACTGTCTCTCGGGCGTGCAAAAAAATATTGAAATGAAATTCAACAGGCAAGCAAAACTCACCCGCATACATCTTGCCCTCTCACTTGCACTGGCTGCGTTCCAGTTAGATAGATCTTTTGCATCGGCATTTAACCACTTTAAGCTGAACTTTACATTTCACAAGAACCGGCTTTTACTTTCGCTTTCAAACAACAAAAAATTAACAAAACAAACAATGGAATCTTTGTGGCTGGGTACAACCTCAACATGATTACAAATCTGCTTTAAATTCAAACAGTAGGTCACCGCTAGCAACAACATCCAATATACTCCGAAAGAAACAATAAGAACCCAAATGGTCATAATATTTTTAACAGGACTCCGAAATTGTAGTCTCTGAGATTTATTAAACACTTAAAAACATTTGTTTTGAGTAAAAATTATTCTTCCAAGAAGCTAAGACTAAATACAATGCCTTCACACTATATTCATCTTCTTCTGATAAAACAGTGCACTTAAAAAAACAACTCACTCTAAAAAGCTCTAGATTCGCCATGAAAATTAGAAATTCTCCTATAAAATCCCTCCTAAGGCGAATCACTCCGAGAAATATTTTCGGAAAAAATTATTTGCATTAGTTGGATACTCCGAAATATTTGGGAAGTCCTAAACGAACCTGAACCGGAGCGAGTAAATTTTTTCCGCCCGAACCGGAACCGGTCAGTGTTGCCATTTTAGCTATTTAGTTTCTAGATCTAGCAATTTTGAAAGAAGATATGCTATTTCTATAATTTTTGAAATTTTGTTATAAATTTTTGAAAATGCTATTAACTACAAATCTGGAAATTTTAAAATTATGTTTAGCTATTTTTAGCTATTTCGTTACTTTTGAGACGGAGTGCAAAATAATGACTAATAATTCGTTTTGAAAGCCGAGCATCTATTCTAATAATCTTCCCTTTAGTAGATGTAAATAACGCAGTAATGAATTAGGGCATAATCATTAGAAATAGCTCCAGTTCATGAGTGATTTTATTCATTTTTGATGCCTAATAAAGAACGCCCTGTCAGTGTTAAGTGTATGACTAAAAATCCTGTAGGGAAATACATGTTTTTCCATTCAAAAAACATGTGGTCCATTCAAAATGTTGAACCTGAAGACTTTATATGAGATTTTAAGCACTCAGAAAAAAAAACATCAAATCTCTTTAACTATGATATTATTATGTCCTTTTTCAAAACCTTTTGACGATTTTCAGCTCAATTAGATGAAAATCTAAGATCAATTTAACATTAAATGGATAGTTGTTCGATTTAACACATAAAATATACCCGACCTTGAGCCGGCTAAGAACTATTTCTTAAATTTAATGTATATTTTACTACCCAGCAACGAATATTAATAATATCCAGTAATACCCATCAATAAATATAATTTTTGTCTTTGCATAACGATGGAGAACTTTTATATGCTTTATTATTTAATATTATTATTATTATTATAGCGAATGTTTCCCCCTCTTTGATTTGTCGGCAAAATATTTAAAATTTACTGAAGATTCGTTTTCTGCTTACGGCAAAATCACAACATTCCCGTTCAGCTTAATACTGAAGGCAACCAAATTTTATTTAAAACTAATCTATTTTAAGTTTGTTTGTGCTGCAATTCAGGTTCGGCTCAGGCTCCGAAAAAAACCTGAAGATTCTGACTAAAGAGCTGTTTGCAGACCACATTTTAAGTATGATTGTAGTCTCAACTTCTTGATACATTTTTTTGTGTTGTTTTTGTTAGATTTTAGTTCTCAAATTTTTTTTTTATACACTTTTTTTTATTTTCAGCTATTTCTAGCAATTATTGTTTGCATATTTAGCAACTTTCAGCCCTCATATTCTGGCAACACTGGAACCGGTGCGAAAAAAAACTGAAAAGTTTTCGGTTTTAAAATAACTTTACAATAGCATTTTTTCGAGCTGCTATAAATGGTAATTTTCCCATTGCCCTATAAACCTAAATGGAAACATACAGTTTTTTTGTTGGTGGTTTCACGTTTGAATGTTCGTACATATTAAGAAAGTGCTTAGAAAAACGTTCTCACATATTCAACTCAATACCAATTCCCCCATTTGTATTTTTGGATCCAAGAAACCATATATTTTTGATCTTAGAACAAAAACAGCATGCTATGTTTTCATTGCTGAATTCTATAATCGTCAAAAGGAAGAAATAATTGAAAGCATCAATGATTTCTTACCATTTTAATCTTCTGATGATAAAAAAAAACAAGAAAGAAAGTCGGTCAAGCCCGACTATAACATACTCTGCACCCTTAATGTCGCAGCTCGCATTTGGTCTCGAGTCAAACGGCCAGTTAACACACAACGCACAACGCAGTGCGCTCTCTAAGTCTCTCTCTCTCTCTCTCTCTCTCTCTCTCTCTCTTTCTCTCACTAAGATTGCTTCTGCTGAACGCAATGCCTAGGTTATGGGTGGGGTGGGTGGGGGGTGTTAACTGACCGTTTTTTGCTCATAACTTGAGTATCGTTCATCCGATCTTTATCATTCGTTCAGCAAATCGATAATTAATTTTGAGTACTAGATATCTCTAGAAAGTACGAACCTTCTATCATCAAAACTGAGATATGACGTTTTTTCCAAATTGAGGGGGCGCGAGGGGGCGTGGCTAAAATTGAAAATAAACTTGATCTGCCTGCAAATATAAGAAATATATGTCCCATACATGTCAAACCTCTATCTCTTACCATCTCTGAGATCTCTTCGTTCATACGGACGGACAGGCAGACAGACAGACAGACGGACATGGCTATATCGACTCGGCTGTTGATGCTGATCAAGAATATATATACTTTATAGGGTCGGAAATGATTCCTTCTCCCTGTTCAATACTTTTGCACAAACTTAATATATAATATATAAAAAACATCACTTTTTCATCACACTTTTCTTTTTATTATTTGTGGTTTTTTTTATTTATATTTCAGGTTTTCGGTATTTATTATTCAAATTAATCTTAATAGATAAATTTAATATGTTGAGAGGATAATTGTACAACAGCATTATATAATAGTTTTATATACGATTCGTCTTCTATTTGGTTAACTTAAAAGCTGAACGATTCAAAAATCTCCGTGTCTTTGAAAACTATAGCAAGTTGATCGATATATTTTTAGATGTCGTTTTCCACTTTTCAAGTAGAAAAGCAACATTTTACCACTTTATCCATACTTTGAAAGGCAGAAATAAAGGGTAAAACTTTTAGGTATCCCACATCTTTACAAATTTCAGGATCACGCAGTTCGTCAGATTCTTGTAATAGTTTTCAACGGGCATTACCTTCGAAAATTTCACCGTGGTATTTCTTTTGAATTATTTTAAATTTTTTTGTCCAAATCAAGGCCTTCTCTCTACCAAGAATCCGTTCCAGAACAGATGTTTTTATATGTGCAATATATGCAACTCAGGAGAAATACATTTTTGAATAACGCATATGTCATCGTCTTCTTCGAAGAGAGGCAATTATTGGCAAGTTTCTTAATTTTTCCCATGTAGCAAGATTTTGTATAATATTTTCTTATATCTCCATAATTTTTCAATGTCTCACATAAATCGCTTGTCTCGAAATTTTCTTCGTTTTTATTGGCATTAGCATTGTTTTGTTTTTCGTTATTATTTATGTTTCATGTTTTTAAACTGTTTAATGTGACAAAACAATATGGGCAAGGGAAGGTGGATGAAGCAGTTTGCTGACCATTAACAATCAGAAGAACTTTATTGTATTGTATTATATTTATTGGAATATTCCTACAAATAAAAAAAAAATCAATATAAAATCTAGATAGAAAATCTCGTTTTCAAGAACCTTGCAATCTTATAAAATCTTAGAAACAAGATGTATCATCTCGCAACTTATCAGTTGCCTGTAAAGCTTTAGTCGAAATTTTTTTTTTTATGTATAGATCTATTTTCGGTTGCAATGCAACCCACCCCTCCTGGTACTCGAACCACGACCTCCTCGTTCAATATCACATTGACACGGCCGATTAGTTGATTTTGCCGTAGGGGGTCAATTGTTAAGCGCAGCCAGTTGCAGTATAAAACGCATGCGGCGAAAATCTCTGCTTTTATACTGCAACTGGTTGGGCCTAACAGTTGCCGCATGATAGTAAAGTGGTGATGTCAGTGTTTCAGTGCGCAGAAGGTACTGAGCCCAAGTCCCAGTATCGGCGAATTAATAATTTAATAATTTTATAAGTTTTCCTGAAAGAAGAAAATGTTAATAACTAAAACAACTAACTAAAACACAACCAAATCACGACATCACCCTTTTCCATCCAACCCATCACCTAAAAATAAAAAATGCTTAATTTATGTTTGTCTTTTTTTTCATACTAAAAAAAGAGATTGTTTCATCTTAAAGCCGAGTATAAACGATCTTAATTCAATATTGTTGGATTAAGATTTAAATTGAGAAAATAATCTTGGATTAAGATTATCTCGTCTCTGTCGAATTCTGACGCCAAGATAATAATCTTGGTTTTAGATTGATTTTTTTCTCAGTGTAGTTTTCAAAATGGTTTATATCCCCCAAGTGGTTTCGTTCATAAAACCAATTCCACTTACATCTTCGTTAGCCCGACCTGTTTGCCCAAGAAAGCAGTAAGGGGCTCAAGATTCTAGTTCATCAATAGAATCTACACACAAAAAAATCTGGTGGGTAAAATCAACTAACGCTGACAGTAACTTTTTTCGAAATTTTTTATGCATGTGGTTTTGTTGTTGCTTGGTAACTGTGCTAACAGTAAAATCTACAGAAGAAATTGTAAAGTTCACGTATTTATTTTAGCTCGTATTTTGTTGTTGCATTTAACAACTGTACGCTGAGTAAATTCAACCACAAATATTTTTTCACATATTTTGTTGTTTTAATAAGTTACTGCTAACTACAGTAAATTTACCATTGAAATAGTTACTCTGACGTGATTTTTTCATCTCATACTTTGTTTTTGCAGCAATTTACTGTACCCACAAGTAAATCTTACCGCACAAATAGTATAACTTTTTAAATGAATTTTGTTGCTTCACGGATTAACTCTACCGACAGTAAATCTAACCGCGAAAATTGTTGATTGAGAAAATTTCAGTTTGGCCCTTATATTTATATTGTACTTTCACTGAATTTGAACTTGAGAATTACTAGTGGTCTCATTTATGCGACATTTAAGAAATTTTTCGTGCATGAGGTTAGGCAGATTCAATACAAGTAAATGTCAGACGCGTTTCTATTAACGCGAGCCGTAGCGTAACTGGTAAAGACGTCCGTCCAATCGTGTGTTCAGTTAAAGGGCCCAGAGTTCGAATCCCCCCAAGGTAAGTAAAAATTTTTCAAATAAAATAAAAATGTGTTTAATTCAAACAATTATTTCAGAACCAAAATTGGTGGGTGGGGGTATTAAGGTTGCCTCTTCTGGTCTGGGTTGATGATGAGCTCAAGTAGATTGGCAACTTGTGACAGCGAAAATAGTATCCAACCCTACTTTTCTTCAATTGAGTAACAGCTGTTAAATTACTATTTTTATGGTAAAATTACTGTACACACAGTAAGAAAATTTACTTACTGTACGCATCGGTTAATATTACTAATTTTGTGGGTTGGCGCATTTCTAAACGATATTTTCAGTTAGATTTACTATTGCAATAGTTCTCTTTGCGTAAAGGTTTACGTGATAGTTACTGTCAAATTTTGTGAATTTTACCGACTTTTTGGGTTGGCGCATTTCTAACCCAAAATATCGGTTAAATTTAACCACAGATTTTTTTGTGTGTAGTACGAGTGATGCGGAACTCACTAATATTCCAATCCTCTTTATACAGTTTGCTCTTAACGATTAAATAAGAAACCTTGATCTAAATAGTTTGAATGTTAACTATGACTCCTACGACGAACAAAAAAAATCAAACTAAGTCAATTTGAATGAACTTCAAACCTTCCATTTTGGACTTAAATAACTTCTATATTCTTCAATGGATTTTAATGAAATATGTGGCGTTTCATTTTTAATAGATGAGTCTTTGGTGACCAGCAAAAAAATAAATTTTACACAATTTTTTTCGTTGTGAAAATCGCACTTAAAATCTAGCTTTTTTTAAAAAAAGTGATCAATTTAATTCAAAGTTGCCGATAAAAGCCACACCCAAAAAAAAAAATTGCCTAAAACCACACCTGCTATAAGGCAAAAAATTGCATCAATTTATGGAATTTTTTTCCCAAATGTGAGGTAAATATTCCCCAGAAAGTTGACCATTTATTTCCACAAAAAGAAGTTATAACATCCTAAACTTTAGGTCAATTTTGAGTTAAAACTATGGCAAAATATTGCCTTCCTTTAAGGTAATTACTTACCAATTGTAAGGTCAATTATTCCTCAAAATTTGGCAATTTATGTCCACAAAGCGAGGTTATGACATCCCTTAATTTTAGGTCAATTTTGGCTTTAAACCAAAGTGCCAAATGCCTTGGTTTTAGGTTTAGCTTGTGCTCAAAAATGACACGAACTCCGAATAATTCTTTCGGTACAATGAAGTTAAGCTGCCCCGGCGTAAATAGGCGAACGCCGTCTGCATCAAATCCGTGCCCTGCAAAAACATAACAAAAATTAAGTTTAATATTTGCTCATATTACCAATTCACAGCTGGTTTATCACCTTGGAAGCATTCTAACAGCATCTCGCACTTTAACTCTCGTAGAAAGTTCTGCATGTCTAAAATGTATTTCTAATATATTATCACAATCAACACAAGAAAGCGAGAAGGGACACACATACATATATTCATAAGCTCGCACTTTTGTTCACACATATTCACATTGTTTTTTGCTTGAGGTCCGTTCACGGCTTTAACTGCAGTAAGAAATGTATTTCAAGTTAATTTGAAGAATCACAACAAGCGGGACGCGTACCTCTCAAGTATGTGTGTGTGTGTACAGAAATGCCAAAAGTACCGATAAAGTTCTTGCATGTGTTTTTGTTATCGAACTATCGAGGCGCCGATAGCTCGAAGCAACCCTATAGTTCTTGGCAGATTTAAACTCCACCTGCGATTTAGAATGCTTAGGAGAAGTAACCTTAACTTTTAGGCGACATGTTTCCTTTACAAAACTGCCTATAAATTTGGCTTTAAGGTCATATTCTAGCCGGTTAGGTAAAAAATGACCTTGAAAGTTGATTTTTGGGCACTTAAAAATTGTTGGACTGCATTTTTGGACTCAGCAAAGGGATTTACATACGAAATGGCTGCCAAATGGGCGGTATCGAAAATGCTGTAAGCTAGTGTTAACAGAACATTTTTTGAGCTTCACAGATTGACTATTACACTATCTGAGCAACTCATATAAGAGATCAGACAAGTGAAAATACTGCTTAAGTAATGCTTAAAGTAAGTTCATACATCGTTTCTCAAATAACAAATTTCATCTCTTATCTTTTTAACATATTTTTAATCTTATTTGATTTGACTATTAAATTAATTTTGAGAGCATTTTCTATCTGATAAATGCTTATTTCTAAGCACTGCATATTACTTTTCGCAACAGTTCGTATTTCGGCTGCTTCCCGTCAATTTTGTGTAATTTGCAACAATCACAGTCCACCACTCGCTCACTCCAGCACTTTAGAGTTCAGCATATTGGAAAAGCGCACAGATTTCAAGTGCCTCCCTGCTCGCAGATGGAATGTGTGTGCGTTCATTACGTTCGCACCAGTGCATCGCGATTGTGTATGATGGCACACGTTTCTTACCTGTCCGCTGTCGAATTTCGGTTAACAAAAGAACGGGCAACTAAAAAATAAAAGATAACTAAAAGAGATGCCAAAAAAAGCGTTATTTATTTTTGTGCTTTCGTGTGTGAAGAATTAAGAGTGACTATATTGTTGTAACTATATAAATACATAGTATATATTCCCTTTGTGGCTAAAACTATTGTTTGTTAGACATTTTTTTTAGTAAATCAAAAAACGGCAAAGGCGAGTTTGAAGTGGCCCAAAATTTTCGATGGTTTTCAATTGTTTGTTTCATAAATATTTATGGGAAAATGAAAATTTAATTAAATTTAGAAAACAAAGTTTGTACTGTAAGCATGGGATGTATTGAGCCATGATACAATGAATCCAAGGTAGTGCGAAAACTTGCTCCATTTCGCATGAGCATAACATTGTCTGTGTCGTCATTTGACAGATTAGTCTTAGGTTGGTTATTTCAATTTTTTAGTTTTTACTTGAGTTAGTTAAATTGTTGATATTTCAATTCATTTTCATTTTTGTTATCGAAAATTTGTGACAACAAAATTGTGAGTCTGTGACGTCACATTGAAATTTTTTGCTTGACAAGCGACGCATTGCACTACCTTCTATTTATTGTATCATGGTATAGAACGGTAGTGCGGCATATTGCCAGTGTAAACTGTGCATAAAAATGTGACACTCTATATTCTTTCCGTTTTGGTAAAGCAGTCTGGCGAAAGCTATCACTTTGAATACAGTCATTGTCGTATCTTGGCTATTTTACAAATCGAAAAAAAAAGAAAAAAGATATAAAACGAAAAACTGCACAATAAGTAAGTAGAGCTTAAGCTGTGATATACCCAGTGAATAACCTTATTCTTAGCTTGCAATGGGAAGTAACAGTACCAGATTCAAGGATATCGCAACAGCAGTGCCAGAAAAGGTTCACCGCCGTGCTGCCAGTGGGATGGCTCCAGTGGCAATTATTGACTTGACTGAAGAGGAAGAAAAAGCTTACGAATGTCCCGTATGCCTAACCAGTCCTCGTAGGAAAGATCCAGTAGCGCTCCCGTGCGGGCACATTTTTTGCTATAATTGCACTGAGTCCATAGTTGGTGTTGGTCTAAAGAAGTGCCCCGTCTGTAGGTCTACATTTTTCATGGAGGACCTCCATCATATTTATATTTAAATTTTTTTTTATAATAATAAGTGTTCTAGTTCTATAGGTATAAAATATACTTTTGGTTTGACGAATTTAACATTTATCGATGGAAACCGATTTTCCCAATCAGTTTGTGGGGATTTAGGCCACTTTGTATATTTAATGTAAAACACAGTTTAGATTTAGGTTTGGTTTATTGCAGTACGTGTTGCCTGTACGAATGAATACACAGAATGCCAAGAGTTGAGAGTGTGTGCGTGTGTGAGTAAGAGATGTACAATAAAAAAGTTAGTTCTTAACGAGTATCAAGTTGTTAGTGATGTGTGAACTAGTTGGAACTGTGATTGGAGCTGGATGAACTAGCCTCTGTTGTTTAATATCGATTCCGATTTTCCGAAACATCCAAGCAGGTCATTGTCGGAACATCTTTTCATTCTATGTAGTTTTCTGTTAAAAATGTAATTCCGCTGTAAGAGTGTTTGTCACTGACCTCCTCAAGGGTGTATTTTTGGCTGCAATCGGCTTAAACCCGTTGTAAAAGCGCTTGAAAGCCATATATTAGACATTTTTTGAGCCATGAATTTGATATTTTGAATTGTAGATTGGTAATATTGAGCTGGACACTTCACTTATTCATTACCGGGTAGGAACCAAATTGAACCTGCTCCAAAGCAGCTCAGAGCTACGGATATTAGAAATTTGGTAAGCTTTGAAGTTCTTTACATAAAATAGTTTGGACTCATGAACCTTCATACCTGTACCAGAAACTTAATTTAAGTATGTAATTAAGAAGAACAAACAATATTAAATGTAGAAAACCATTTCATTATCTATCTCTATCTATGCTGTTGGAACCGACTACCACATGACATTAAGGGCCGTTTTCTTGTGTTCATGTTTTTGCTCAAATCGAAATTAATCTAGATTTTGCAACTAGGTGGACTTGTGCAATTGGTTGTCCCATGTAGGTTGATTATAAATTCGGGCATTTGCGCCACGGTCTTACCGGGAGGGCTGGAATGGTATAATACTAGGTGGGCAGCAAGAATTTTACTGAGGAGGAGAAGGTTTTTTCTTTTTTAACGACTTGTTACTATGATGGAAGATTAAGCAGTAGGTCGGAAGCTATGTCACAGAGGCAAATAATTTGGACAAATTTTCATGAAAATTGGGCTATAATCTATAATATAGGCCAAATTGTGGAACTTTCCGGCCATATTTGATCAAATTATTTGCGTATGGAACCATAGTTTAAGTTTTTAATCCTGTAAAATCTTTAATCATGGCTATTTTTATCAAAATTTAGCCAAATTATTTGAATGTGTAAACTTAGCTTAAGCAATGAACTAGGGGAATCAGAATATGCATCTGCAATTTCAACAGATTCTGCAAGTGTTCTTGTATATTAAAGGCACATCCAATATATTCCGTTTTTGGTTTACTTAATAACAATTCCGACTTTACTGTTTCAAATATTTTTCAGTGTGACCATATGCACGGATACATAAAAATACTTAATTTGCATTAGCATGTACTTGGTTTTGAAATCTATGAGGATGAAGTAGATTGCTACGAAATTCATCTAGATGGTTAAGGCCTGTTCTGAGAAGCGCGGAAAATAAATTTTTATGACGCACTCCATATAAAAAAATCAGTGGCGGAAACTTTCCGCGGCGGAATTTAGTTTCTGTATTCTGAGACGCGCTAAATAAATAGACAGTTGGCCTATCGATAGTTAACGTATCGATAGCGGTGTGGGTCGTGAGTGGATTGAATGAACAGCTGATGCCGTTACGAAAATATGAGCAGCTAATTATTTTGACGTCAAAATCGACAATGCACGGGAAACATGAACCCAAAAGAAAATGCACCGAGAGATTCAATCGCGAGGAAACTATAAGCTAAGGGCCACAAATCAGCCCAAGAAAGTTACGAAATCCGCACTGGAGTGCCATACCCCTAAAATCGTCTCCTATGCCAATGGACGCAAGCGTCCCGCACTCGGTGGATGCCAAACAAACAGGTGGTGACATCCAAACCCGGTCATCCAGTTTACCACCAACGCGGACCAGCTAAAAATAGAGTTGGATAGCGGTGCGTCTGCTGTGGGCAGCTCCAGCGGTGTGGGCGTGGCTGTCAAACGTGAACGTCAGGAGGAGGATTTTGAATTTACGGCAAATAAAACAATAATTTTGTATGAAAACTTAAAATATATTTTCCAATCTTTAGCATGGCGTTTCACTTGAGAGCCAAAATGATGGCACAGCCCAAATCCATGATTTGCAGAAACTTCGAGCCGCCGTTCTGTAGACGATAGCAGCATTCCTACAAAGAAATGCATATTCAACCAACTTTGAATCAAGCATCAAAAGCGCTACTACCCACCCCCATGTTGTCGCATACCTGCGCATTCGTCAGGGCCGCATGAAGCACTATGTACTCCACAAACTGCTTCAGCTGATCCACACTGTATGCCGATGAGTCAATCTCTTGTACAAACTTCTTCAAACGATTACAGTTGCCCGAACGGCAGACTTCCAAATAATCCTTCAAATAGTAGTCCGGGATTATGCCCCACATCTCAATCAGATCAGCCTTGTTGACGACATGCCCCTTAAAACGATAGCAAGACGCATATTATCTCCCAATATCTGCAAAATTGACTTGTCGGCGTCCTCCTCGATCTGCACCTGCTCCAAGTGTGTCTCAAACGGGCAATAATTTGATCCTCGCCCAACGCCTTGAACCGGAATTTGCGGCATCAAACATATAATATATATGTGTTCCTGTTGCGCAGCTTAATTAAACTATTTTTGGCAAAACAAAATCACTTTTAATTTTTTTTTGTAAACAAAACAGCTGACCACCAGTGTGGCCGTTTCTGTATTTGGTCTCTTTGGCTTATATATGGGCTCACTAATAATTTATGAGGAATTAAATGCAATTTACCGTGCAAAATTTTCCGCGCTTCTCAGAACAGGCCTTAAATGTAGAAAACCATTTCTTTATCAATCTCTATTTACGCTGTTGGAACCGACTACCACATGACATTAAGACTATAAGAAACGCCACGCAGCTTAGGATTAAATTAGAATCCCACCTACGAACCACAAACCATTAAAACTAAAAATAAATAAATAAATAAAATATTTTTAGCTATTTATCAATGTTAAATATATATAAAACTCAGATGTGTATTGAATGTTTAGATTTAAGATAATCCGATGTGTTCCAGAAATCTCTAGAGATTTTGGGGTCAGTTGTTTTTGAAAACAACCAATACAAATGTCGGTGCTCCACAAATGCCGGAGATTTCATTTTTCTGAGTTAGCTTCGGAGATGCATGCAAAACAGCTGACTGGTAGTTTTTGCGTTGGATCTGCCAGGACAGGATTGTAGGCTTCAAAATAATTTAAATTAATGAAGTATTCAATTTTTATTTTGTAGTTTCTAAGCCAAATGCTGTTAGTGGTTGTGGTATGCACTGAGTTCCAAACTATAAATTATTATGCATCGGAAAAAAATTGAAGAGATCGCTGACCCGCCAAAAAATTATTTTGTATTGACAACCCTGTTGCTTACAAGTGAGTGGAGTGCACGAATATAAATTCAAAAATGCTCGCGTCTGCATTAATTGCTTAGATATTGCTGGGAGACTGTTGACGAGGGAGACATAATCGTAACAAAAGTTTCAGAAATGGTGCAATCCACTTTTAATTTCTGATGAAGCGTAAGCTACTTTTCTGCCGAGATATCCGACTGCTTTTCCATATGGCATTACTAACTCTTCCTCCGGAGTTCTATGTTTCCCCCATAAAAACATCCTAAAATTTGTAAAGATCAAGATAGAATTTATCGATAGGTTTGATTCGATACTTCATTGAATTAACCTATTAAATCAAACTTTAATAAACTGTTAATTTATCCACATAATCTTGTTAAATTTATATCTAATTTAAGCGAATAAACTTTTAATTTTGAAAAGAAAATTAAAACTCCGAAAATGATATTGTCACATTTGGAATAAGTTGGCAGGTTTGCTTATTGTTACTTTCTGCTGCCCTGTGATTTTTGCATTGTTTTGGTGGACAATATTTTAAAATTCATTTTTTTAACTCAAGACCCATCAAATCTTGAATAATATTAATGCAATTCGATCAGATAAGCATTCGAGATTTGTTCCTCATTATTATATTTGACTCAAATCTATTCATTAGCAAAACGTAGACCAAATGTCGCCACAAAATTCGCAACATTTGAAAACAACCAAAAGATGTTTCAGGAACACCGACTATCTCTTTTGGGTTGTTAGAGGTTTGTAGAACACAGCCGTATATTTAAGTAGGATCATAAATGTTTTGAAATTTAATTACTTTTATGACTTGCGCTTTAAATTATAAGTATAATGTACTTGTAGCGTTAGGATGATTAGCCAATAAAGAAAGAAAGAACCTTCGTTGTTAAGTAGACTGAATATAGAAATCATTTTTTAGTACACTGTTCAATTTATTGGTAACTATTGAAATATCACTGGCGGACATTAATTTATATTTTATATAATCCATTTTCTAAACACCTCCGATTTCTTTGAGGCTGGCAAAACCGAAAAGTTAAAAGCGAAAGAGTCGTGTTCATAGATTTCACTCCGGTAAATTAATGCTGCGCTTACATTGGGGCACAGTGCGTCATTTCAGGGACACAGTGGCACAGCGCAATGTGAACGGCCCATGCCTTGTCACAGGAACGAGTATTTTTCAATGTGAACACAAGTACTCGTTTGGCGTCACAGTGGTTCTGTGACCGGTAGTGGCACGATTGTGACCACAATTAATTGAACAGCTGATCATTTGAACTATTTTGACTGTGCCAAGCATATCGCCCATGCTCGTTTTCCTGTCACATTGCGAGAACTTTGTTTTGTATTTTTTGGACTTAAAAATTTTGATAAAGCTAAATATGCGTCATTTTTAGTGCTTTCGTGTATTTTTTTAATTGTAATTAAATTAATGTTTTTAGCTGCAAGAAATGAATGCGCGAAAGGCAACAGAGCTAGTGGCGTGTGCTGTTATTGCGTTGTGGGTGCTGGACGAAGATGAAGATGACGATGAACCCAAGGCAAATCGTTCATGATAGATCGACAAAATTAATTTGACTCGAAGAGGAAGAAGGAATGTTTGCCAAGTTGAATACAGAGTTGCGAAGTATTCCGCACAAATTTATAAATTATGTCCGCTTGGATGCAGCCACGTTTGATCAGCTCTTTTGTTGGGAGAAAGTAGACGGCGACTTTTCATGAGCCCATTTCACCTCGCGATAGACTAGCAGTGACACTGCGCTATTTGGCTTCAGGATCCAGCATGACATCCCACTCATACAAGTTTAGAATGTCAAAGGCAACAATATGTGGAATAATTCCGGAAACAGCATCGCATGCATTTAAAAAGTATTGGAGACGAGTAATTAAATATGTTTATTTATTTGATATGTTTATATTGAAGTAGTAGTGGTAGCACTTAATGCCAGAGTAAGTATCTTTAAGATCCTCCTGAACCTCATACTTTTAAAGAGATTCTCCTCTCCTTCAATTTGGTCAAATTCATCCAATTGACTTAAATGTGCGGCTTGAGTAGCATCGGTTGGCCGTGTAGCTTGAGTTGCCTCAGTTAGACCGAAGCCTCATATTACCAAGGAAGACCTTCTCCTGCATGTTTTTTAACACCTATTAGGTCCGGATGCTCATCTTCAAATTAATCTTATCCAAGCGCCCCAAGTCTGCAAAAATAGCAATAAAAATTCAATTACATGTGGGCTGCTTTTGTATTGAATGTATGTAATGTATTTAGCAAACTGTTCCATTTGTCGACAACGTCTTTCTTAGTGACACCAAGCTGATCGACAACGCTGCTCCAGCTAAACTTCTTGGCCTCACGATTTTTATCCATGCTTCAACAAGATTAGGGATCATATCGGCATTCCACTGCTTGGCCACACGGCGCTTAATTTTTGGCTTATTCATTCTTTTCGACCTTTCTTTTTTAATTGTTGTTGATATTGTATGGTGGATCTGGCTCAGTGCTCATGAACTCGCTCAATGCTCACTTTTGTGCGCAATGTGAGCAATGTGACCTCTGTGACGACAACAAGAAGCGTTCACATTAAAAGTAGTCATTTGGCTGCCCCAGCACTGTGACAGACGACATTGGCTCAGTGTGACGCTATGTAAGCCTAGCCTAACGTTTTGTGTATTGTGGTAGGCCAATTTGATTAATTTTTGTGTTCAATGTATGGGTTTCATTTATATGTTAATTTTTCCGACATTATTTTGAAGATGGTTTCTCATTTCTTATCAAATTAAACATTCAACCACCCAAAAGTGTCGGAAATTCTGAACAAAGAAGAAGAGATATTCTTGCATGCTCTAAAGTTTTGTAAAGCCTGGAGCATGGTTGATTTGAAGGTTCAGAAGACCCTGGTAAAAAGAGATGTTCAATGAACCCGGCCAAGATCGACAGCACCAAACCGCCGACGGTGGCCGGGTATCTAGGGGCATGGCAGCAATGTACCTGTCTGAGCGCAGGATAAGGTTGCCAGTGCCCCAATTCCCCGGGCTGACACGGAAACTTAATTTGTTAAATGCTGGGGCATACGTCCACAGTCGAGTACTAATGTGAATGTTAAACAGTCAACCACCCAAAAGTAGCGGAAATTGTTACCACAGAAGAAGAGCTATGCTTGCATGCTCTAAAGTTTTGAAAAGCCAGGAGCACGGTTGATTTGAAGGTGCAGAAGGCCCTGGTAAAAAGAGACATTCAATGAACCCGGCCAAGATCGACAGCACCAAACCGCCGACGGTGGCCGGGTATCTAGGGGCATGGCAGCAATGTCCCTGTCTGAGCGCAGGATAAGGTTGCCAGTGCCCCGATTCCCCGGGCTGACACGGAAACTTAATTTGTTAAATGCTGAGGCATACGTCCACAGTCGAGTACTAATGTGAATGTTAAACAGTCAACCACCCAAAAGTAGCGGCAATTCTAACCAAAGAAGAAGAGCAATGCTTGCATGCACTAAA